>VYZT01016454.1:244117-255766 GCA_013400735.1 Pomatostomus ruficeps
GGCGCCTCCGCTTCCCGCCCCGCGGAGCCGCCGCCGCCTTCGCCCTCGGGACGGAGGTTTCCCCGGGGCCGCCCTCTGGGCCCCTCGCCCCCCCGGCCCCGCGGGCAGAGCGTGGCGTGTCGCTCCCACGCCCAACCTGCCCGTCCTGCAGGGACGGGATCGCTTTGCTGGGCGCTCAGGCGTACGGCTTCGTCCCTATCACATTTGTGCCGTGGCGATTTAGTAGAAATAAGGGTCTGGCCTCTGTCTGCTTGTACCCGGTACTTGCCAGCCTCCTGTCCATCCGAAGCAGCTTATATTAAGGATATTTCTAGCCATAACATTGGTTGCTGGAACGATCCTCTGTGTGTTTAGTTCAGAAACTTAATAGCATGCCCTGTGGTGGCACCATTGCATGTTTTGACTTGCAAGACAAAGTTTTTAACACAGAACCGTGTCTGATCCTTCGGTGCTCCCTATTAATAGTAATGGCTCTGAAACAAATGTTAATTTCAGATTCAACAAAATACATGCAACAGCTTCAGTAGACTTGTTTTAAGATTTGTCTTAAACTTTATTTACAAAGACAAACCTGATTTTATGTTTCTCAAAGTTGGAATACGTATGTTATGCTGAAGAAAAAGCCGATTTAAATCTGCATAGGGCTGTGAAATATGCCCTTTATGTAGATACTCCCGCTTTTGTTTGCTGAAGTTGAAATACAATTGGGTGATTTTTAAACATACAGAACTTTAATTTAAAGTGTGAGTGGTTTTTGGTTTGGTTGTGGTTTTTTGTTTTGTGTGATTTTTTGTGGGTTTTTTTCCCTTAGGACACTGAGTTTTAGTTTACTGCTATCTTGAATGCACCTTTTTGCCTTGGTTTGAAAGTGTCACATATGATATAGTAGGATTTTCCTTTCTGCCATCACCTCAGTTAAGAGATTCACACAGTCTCTTAAAGCCAGGTGGGTTAGGTGAGGATAAAATCGGAGTCTTAAGTAAGAGCACAGAAAATGTTAAGACTTTGTGATAAAATACAGCTGAAAACCAGTGCCATGTTTGGAGAACCTGTTTTTTCGATACTGTTCAGATAGTGTGGGAAGAAGGAGAAAACCACATGTCTATGGGTAAAACTTAGTATCTGCTTTTTAATTCTGGCATATTGAAACTTCTGGTCTTTGGCACTGGCCCTTGCTGTAATCTACCTCTCCCTGTCGTGGAAAGCCCTAATAAGGCCTGTGGCACTTTTGGAGCTCATCATGTTAAAGCTGTCGAATTGGGGACTACTAATAGGCGTGGAATTGCAAAATGGACTGCTCTGCCTGTTGTTTTGCCAGGTACTTATATGTTGGAGTTAAAATATAACTGCTAGAAAACCTGCGCGCAGGCCGGTGATTGCCTTAATCACAGCAGGCCTGATGTAATCTTTGCCTGAACTTAGACAGCCCTGGTGAATGTCTGACCAAGGTTGCCGTGCGTTCTCGGTTGCCTTCGTGTAATATTGCTGCATGTCTTAAAGTTCAGTTTCTTTTCTTACAACTTTATTTTCATAGATTTTTGTAAAATGCCAAGAGAGTGAGGATTTGTGGCTTGGCATCTGCTCTCTCAGTTCAATTGATGAAATGGTTACTGTGTACAGTGCTTCATGTGCTATATGTGAACAAGTCCCTTTAATTGAAGTCTCTCTTGTTTGTATTGAACAGTAAGAATGTCTTTTCTGTTTAAAAAAAATCAGAAAACACCTTTAATGAAAGACAATTAGTATAAAAAGGGGACTTCAGGTTTTCAAAAAAATTACACTTGCAGGGGTTTATAGTTCTAATACTGATGTGCAAGGTATTAGCAATTTTGGGAAATGATTTATGTTTCTGGGACGCTGGATCCCATATGGTCTTTGCATTATAATGCAGTAATTAGGTAATCTGCATTTAATATTTGGGTGTAGACCTACACACATAGCAGGTTGTCACGAGGAAGACTCCAAGCATAGCTGTTGTTCACCACAGTCAAGGGAGTTGCAACAGAAATTAGGATTTTCAATCAGTTTAAGGTTTTGGAAATGCACGACTGTAATCATCAACGTTTGAGCAAGAACTGAAAGACTTGTCCTCTAGCTTCAAGAGAGTAGGCAGACTAAGAAAGGGAATGTCTGTCTGAGAAGTGGGGCTTCTGTGGATCTTTGTGTACACAGGTAGGAGAATAAAGGACATGAAATCCGAGTCCTCTGGATAGCGCGTATGTTGGTTGATAACTGTGTTTTGTTTTGGACGCCTGCCTACTCTGATATTAAATTCCGTTTGGTCATGCATTGCCACGTTTTCTATTTTTATTTTCACTTCATTTTTTTTTGTTTTCCCTTTGAGACTGTACCTGGTGGTCTTTCTCGCTTCATAGCCCCTTCATGGAAACGATTGTTGCGAACAAAGATTGCACATTCAGGCTTGCAGGCTCTGTCTGAAAATAGAGCGCCTGTTCAAAGGGACAGGTCACGTATTCTGGGCTCCTGGGGGAGCTGGCAGAGAGGGCCAGGGACTCTCAGGGCTGTTTGCCATTCTGTTTGAAATCTGACACACGTTTACAAATGGAAGAATTGCTGGGCTTATGTTCATAAGGACAGATAAGTGAGAGCATGTTCTTTCTGGCTTTTAGATTAATAAGCGCTGGCTATCTCTGTTCCGTCAGGTTGTGGCCGTGTTTTGCTGGAGAGTTTAAGCCATGCTGAAGTACAGCCAGTACTGCTTCAGTCACAACATCCCACCTACAGGCCTGTCCAGATTCGAGGCTTGAACTGGTGTCTTTGTTAGTGTAAATTTAATTTCCCATCCTTTGCCTAGAAAGGCACAACAAAAAGTGCTTGTATCTTTGGGGTTTTTTTTGCTTTTCTATTCCTACTGTTTTGCGTTTGAAGAATTTCCGTGTCTCTTTGTGGTGCAGTTTACTGTAAATCTGTATTAAAATTACATTCAGAACAGTAAATGTGGGTTGAAAAAATATTAACCACTGTGTGTGTGGCTTTAAAAGCCAAATTTTAATCCTTAACAATACTATTTCCTCAGAAAATGAATGAGTACCGAAAATACTTTATCAAATAATTTTATTAAGACTGATTTTTTTTGTTGGTTTTGTGACATGTTTTTGTTTTGCTTAGCAGATGAGTTGTTAGAAATAGAAATTGGCCTTTAGTGGTTCCCCAGAGCTTCTGTATTTGTCAAAAGTTAGGAATACATTGCCAAAGATTTCTGTAAAAAAAAAAAGTTAGAGGTTTATCAGTACTTGCTTTGTAATCACAACTGTTCAATTTCAGAGAGGAAAACCCCACATATATTCTCACTCCTACACCTTATCAGAGAGAGCGCAACTGCATAAACTGAAGAGAAGCATGTGCTGGGTCAGGAACCAGAGAAGGGCAATGATGGCACTAAAAATAGAAAATCATTTGCCTTCTCGCCAACAATAATGAATAGATCGTTTACTATTTTAACAGCCCGGTTGGGATGACATTGGTAAACTTCAAGTGGTGACTCCCAGGTGTTAAAGCTCTCTACTATCAGAGCAGAATGTCAATCTTTATGTAATTATGCCTGTAAACATGTGAACTGTTCTGGAACTCTGTGGTGTTGGGTATTGATACTTTTTCTGTGCCTGGTATTCAGGCACTGGAGGGTTTAATCGTAATGTTAAAGATCCGAATTAGAGAAAGGCATTTGTAAGATTTTATATGTCAGATAGTACACAATACTGGTTGTTAGAAGTGTGTGTTACTTAGGGTGATAGACAATTCTGCACAAAGCTTCTGTTTAATAAATTCAGTATAAATACTAGCCTTACCAGGAGTTTTGCTTGCAGCTGTTCAAAAAGCTTGAGTCAAATCCTGTTTAATCATGCAAGCATAACGCTGACTTCTGCTCTGATTTATGTCAGCATAAGCCTAGGATAATTTGACAAAACATGAACCTCTTTCATGAGGATACGTTATGTATTTGATCAGTGACAATTTGAAGCAGGAAATAGTTCCTTCAAGAAAAGTATGGTATCTGCTTTCTAATGTAACTGCATTTGATGTGTTTTTCTAAAGTGACTTACTGCTTTGCAGTTATACAATTTTATTGATTGTATCACTTTGGTATAATTGTCTGAAAAAAAATACTTCTGCAAGAGAAATGCAATGGACTGAAACTATCTTGAACTGTGTCCATATGAAATAATTGCACGTATTGCCTGCAGTATATGCATTCTACTACTGAACCTTTTTCTTTAGCGGATTTGACAAACATCAAAGCATTAAGTTGACTTTTTCTCTGTATAAGCTATTTTTAATATTTTTTTAAATTAAGTTGCAAAAATAACATCTGCTATTTCAGACATATTCTTTCATGTCATTTGTATTTAGTTACACGTGAAAACAATTGAGAGAACAGTTGGGGAAGAGGAGGTATTTCATCTCACACACTGTATGCATTTGTGATCTTGTCCCTCTGTATCTTTGAAAACATCCTACTGTAGGTAGATAAATCATAACTGAATGGTGTGGGCTCTGAAAAGAGTAAAAGCTGGTATTTTCTTTTCATTAATTCTCTGACTACATACATATGTGATTGTGTAGATGATGATTGTAATATAAAAATATGCAACCTGTGAGCCTCACTAAAAGAAAAAAATTATCTTTCTAAGGAAGATTAAGTAGCCAGGTTAGGCTAAGATGTTAGGAATATATACTGGTGCTTTGAAGCTGATGTTTTGTTTGTTTTCTCTGGTAACAAATGGAAGGAAAATTGATGTTTACTAGCATTCAGAGGTCGTGTGCTATTCTTCCTTGTTGTTGTTTGTGTGTTAAATTGCATAGAATAGGAAGCAGATATTAAAAAATTATGAAATTATGTTAAATGAAAACAAGATTTATTTCTTGTGGCTAACAGGTGTCATTGTTTTTAAAAACCCATGAGTTAGCCCTGGCATAAATGTTAAGGCTTCTAAACAGCATTGAAACTGAATTGACAGTACTCCAGAAGTCAGTCTGGTGGGCTGTTAGATACAATTCCATGATTGTGGAAGCTGTCAGAGCCTACAATCTCATCAAAACCTTAATTTAGGGCCTTGCTACAGAGGAAGTGTTTGTCTGTCTGCCACAATAGATAATGGATATATACTAAAAATATGTTATGCTAAGCATAGTACACAGACAGTGGATGCGAGTTATGCTGTCTGGTCAGATGGATTTCTTTTTACAGAAAGCTTGTAACACTTTGCCTGTTCATAATATAAACTGTAGATTATTACAAATGCTGTGCATTTCTGCTGTCCAAATCCTTTCTGTGTATTGTAGTTCTTATTTTCGCAAAGACACTTCCATGGTATTTTTTGCCCATCACCCAGTAGTAGACACACACAGTAGAAGTATAATGGGCAGGAGCAGTGACATCAAAAAGGCTTTGATTGTGTTCATATCAGAGGCCTGACACATCTTGTAAACCTGAAAGTGCATAATCTTGGAGTTGTAAGGTGTTTTATGTATACAGTTCTTGAGTACATAAAGGTTATTTAATGGGAAAGCTTCCTCTGTGGTGTGTTTTTCCTTTTTGTTGTTTGTTTTAAACCATGGTGAAATGCATTTTTCATTTACTGTAGTTAGATGGGAACTCTGGCTAATCCCTGGATTGTTGTTTACTTCAGTAACAAGGAAGCAATTTTCTGAATTTTCTTTTTGATGACTGCTGTTGGATTGGAAGAGGACTATTCTGGGGAGGTGATACTAGAGTTTAGCAGTTGGATCACTTTGTAACAGGATGGTAAAGATTAGGTGCAACTGTATGCTTTGTTCTCTAAATCTCTGTGTTGGGGGGCTAGAACTACTGCATTTTTCTGAATTGGTGTACCCTGTTGTTCTGTATATCAGGGAATTGTGTTCAGCAGGATGTGTTGCTGCCTTATGTTTTCTGTTCTAGATTTTTGCATTGAGAACTTGTGGATCAGAAGTGTTTTATTGAAGCCTTGGGATCTATTGCTGCAGCTCTGTCTACAGCATGTTTGAGAGAGCCTGATACAGATCATGTTAGTAAATATTTGGTGCTGGACATGAGAGGGTCTGTGTGGGCGTTCTGGGAAAAATACAAACCGCTGTTTAGATTTTGACTCTGGCTTGCAACCATGAGTATACACCTTTGGGGGTGTAGGTAGTAGCCTTATTTTTGTTATAAATTTCTTTATTTCCATTTGCCAGCAGCTGCTGCTTTGGTGAGAGAGAATGAGGTGCCTCCTTAGAGGACATGGCTAATTACAGATTGTCTGTTGGTGGAGAGGGGCACTTTGAGATAGACATTTTCTTTTATGTGTGTGTCATTTGCATAATGTGTTAGGACACACAGTATGGACTGCACTAAGCCCTAGCAAATACGCTGTAGGGAATAATCTTGCACTGGCATCACTGAGTTGGCTGGATAACATTATCTTCCACATTTTAAATTTTGAGATTTATGTTTGTCTGAAGGGCCAGGGACAAGAAATCAAATAGAAAACAGTATAAACTCTATTGAGGAGAGAGATTTTAAATGCTTCTGAGTAACAACTGTGATTGGTATAAATAGGTTGAAAAGAGAAACCTGAACTTGTGTGGGGATTTTGATTTTGTTTGCTTGTTGTGGGTTTTTGGTTGGTTGGTTTTTTTTTTGTTGTTGTTGGTTTTTTTTTGGAGAGGGTGTTTGTGGATTTTGGTTAGTGTTTTTTTGGTTGGTTTTGTTTTGTTTCGGTAGGGGGGGTGTTTGTTTTTTTGGGTTTTTTTAACTAATAGAAATGACAGTGTGCCCTCCTATTTGTATGTATGTATATATCTTTGTACACTTTGATAGAGTACTGTTTCTTACTGAAACTTTATTGCAAACCACAGACCCTTTGAAGGACTGTGTTTTGTTCTCTTCTAGGTTAGTTTTTCATCTAAATGTTTGGGGCTTTTTGTGTTAAGAAGTTTGAGACATAAGAGAATGAACAATCCTGTAATAGTAAAAAGTTAAAAAAAATCAAAGCTTCTTAAATCACCTTAAATGTTAGTGTTGAATGTATCTGTGTACTTCTTTTAGTCTAAGTGCAAGGGCAGGAAAGACTGAAATTCACATCCTGATGCGGTTTAAGACTTCAAGGTGAATAGGAGCCTTGGATACAACTTGTTCTGTCCATGGGGTGAGCTAAAAGAGAACCTTTTAAACTCTCAAGAATCCCTTACAGATCACTTGGCTTTTGGCAGATAGAGTGTGCCCAGTGATATGTTCACAGCATTGAGTGAACTTCTCAATTTTGAAAACTAAAATTGAGCTCAATCTACAGCTTAAGTTTTGTATTGGAAAACTGCACATGGAGAGATGTTGTTCAAAAACTAGCTTATGGAGCTAAAGTCATGTGGATTTCAAAACCATAACACAATTCCAGTTGTTTTTGAGGAAAACACAACATTATAACTTGTTCAAGGCCTGTCCTGGTGTAATAGAATGTGGAAGTGGTTGATTTCCTAAGAAACTTGACAGATATTTAACTACAGTTCTTTAATTAAGCTCTGTTGTAGTTTCGACATGTTTAAACTTACATGTCCTCAGTTCCATAATGTTTAAAAGGGTTGAGGTCAGTCAGGGCTTGCAGGAGTATGCAAAGCTATCAAAATTTCCTTTTGATAGCAAGAATTGAGAACTGAAACATTTTGTGTTGTTGTTCTCTTTGGTCAGCAAAAGAAGCAGCAGGTCTAGTATGTGCTCCTCAAGCAGGTGACTGTTCTTACCTCTGGGTTCTGACCTGTTTTTTGTAAGATAAAGATCTGGTTAGGGTTATCTCCAAAAGAAATGCCGCTGTTTTCATGTAACAATCTGTCCCATTGCAGTTCGTGCTTTGTTGTTGTTGTGCTTTTCTTCCTCAGTGCTCTAATTTTGATGCAACTTTAACAGGGAGCCTGTGACTCCAGTGAAAAGTATTCCCATGTACGTCCACAAACATTTCTTATTCATCAATGGCTGTAAAGTCTGACTTGTTCCTTCTTGCATGCATTTAAAAATTTTATTATCCTCAATCACCATGGTAAAAGGTGAGTAAGTAAACTTTGCCCAGAGTAATCAATTTTCATGGCAATTTTACAGGCCTTCTGCTCCATTCTCTGTACTTACACTGTTTTTGTACGGGTCTGTCTAAATACAGTCTCACATTTTCTGTATGCTTTAGTTATTTTCTTAAAAAAAGTTGTTGAAGTTGCTTTGGAGCTGCTTGTGAGGTGGGATTTAAACATGATCTTTCTTTTCTTAAGGAAAGAAGAATGAATAGCTTGTGTGCTGCTCTGGGGGTATTAAAGTTTCCCATATTGCCAAATTAGCAGTAATATGAAAGTTAGAAGAGTGAAGCAAGTGAGTATGAATAACCTTCAGTATTACTCGCAATCTGTGCATCTGAACCAGATGCTGGAGTAATTCAGTAGCAGTAAGTAGTTTGACAAGCTGGTATTCTGATCCTGATGTCATGGAGGTGATCTTACAAGCTCACTGCGTGCATCTCTTTTGTTAGCATTTTAATTTTTTTAAAACATGAGATGTAGTATTCCTGCTTTTTAAAAATACTGCATACAGAACCAAAATGGTCCTTGTAATTGAGTCTGTTCAACAAAGGGTGTTTTCTGTATGGAAGTGTTATGAAACATTACCTTGTATAATGGATGCTGGCCAATACCAGTAACATTTCATAGCCCATGCTCTTTAGGTGCTGTTTTTTGCGAGTTTAAAACTGTAGATGGTTTTGAGTAATTTTCTCTCCATTTGCACTGTGACTGAGGCTACGATTCAGCTGTGTATCTAAATAGGTCTGGTAACTTTCTGCTATTTTCATGAGTTAAATGGCAATGCAGAGGTAAAATGGTTATTTTTAAATCTTTTTTTGTAGAGACCTTTTGCTTGCTGATAGTTATTCAGATTAGCGAAGATGAATTGTCTGTGCGGAAATGCTGAAGGACCTTGTCCAGCACTAGTTGATATAAAATGTGTGTAAATGTCAAAGTATTATGTCACATATAAAATACTGAGAGGTAATGATTAACCAGGAGCTCATGGGTGAAATCTTAAATGTTCTGGTAGGTAACTCCAAGGATTAAACAGCATCTTAGTGCTTGGTGTTGGTCAAAAGAGCAAATTGTCATCCATTTTGTAATAATTTTGAACAATTTCTCTGTTATGCCTCAGTATATAAAGCCATAGTGCATTTGGAGCTGGTGTTTATAGGTCCCATTTCCCTTCAATTTTTCCTGTCTCAGAAAACAGAGTAGAGCCAGAAAAGTTGCAGAGAAAGGCTAACTGTGGTAATTGAATATATAGAGTTCTTTCTGTATCAAAACCCAAAGAGGAAGCTAGGACTTGGCAGTTTGGGAAAGAGGAGACTAGAGACAGACAGGTGATGTTGAGATACTGTAGCTTTCTTTGTCCCAATGTTAAATTTCTATGGATCAGCTTTTTTCTACCTACACCAAGAACTTGGAGGTGTCAGATGAGCATGGTGGAGTGAGAACAAGCAAAAGGAGATGGTTGTTTGCGTAAAAATTGATTAAGCTTGTTACTCTGCATCGTAATATTTTGGAAGCTAAAAGCATGTGTGTAACCCAGATAAATTTTTGAAAGAGCAGTACTTTTGGAGTTACTCAATACCCTTGTAGTGGAATGGGTTATGGAATTGTGAATAATTAAAGCTGGGAGGATAGTCTAGTGATGCTTGTTTCTGTGTTCTTTCCTAATTACTAACAGCTATCTGCATTTGGTCACTGTAAGAGCCGGGCTAGTTGAATCTTTGATCTGATCTACAGGTGTTTTTACATGTTGCAGTGCTGATTCCATAATAGCTCATCAGGATTCCTTCTGCTTTAAGTACCAAGCCTGATGAAACAAGGCAGCTGTTGGTGATCAGCAACAGGAAATGGAGTTTTTCAAATATTCAGGACTGGGCCTGTTTTTGCTTCTTGAAGATACCAAACTCATGTCTTTTTGTTAAAGTTGTTGCATCATATGAGTCTAATGTTGTCCAGTTTTAATAAGTTAAAATGAAATGCACCATTGCCTGCTTTTGTTTTCACTCCAACTCTTCTCCATCCACTCTCCCAGTTGAAGGAGAACACAAGGTGATTGAGGATAGTACACAGAAGATACATGCTGTCATACTTTCTTTTCCACTTGTTTGCAGTCAGGAAAGTGCTTTTTTTGCCTGTAGAATAGTTTTGTGTATCACCTTTTTAGTGGACTGCATTACATTGCAGGACTTAAATTTTGGTTCCAGGTCTTACTGCTGCAGCAAACTCAGTAAATCCCTTAGATTCTGTGGAAAACTTTCTCCTTTTGTGGTGAGTGATGCTTCTGGGACTTCCGTTTGCTGTAGATTACTCCTCTTTCACTCCATTTCTATAGCTTAAGGAAAGGAAATAGCACTTTCAGAGGCTACACAGCAAGCTACATAGCTCCAAAGGCATGGGACTGAGTGATGTATGGATAGGGAAGGGACTGGAGGGAGCAGCTCCATCTGGCAGAATGAAACTTCTCCCCTTCACCAGTCCTGAAAATCAGTTATCCAGAAGGTAAGGAAAAAAAAGTTTAACTTCTACCTAAACCACTGTGAAATGAAATGGCCACAGAAATAGTTTTGTTGAGTTGTGGTTTTTGTCATTTGTGGGTGTGCAGACAAACAACCTCCACCCCTAAATACTACTTTTAAAGCTAGATCTAAAATGTTAAAAGGTATCTGTGGCTAACATGGTGTCTGCTCTTGTAATCAGTGATTCATGACTGAGAAACTAAATTCTTTAATGTGAGTGAGTAGAGACAGTGGTAATATTAGACAGTTACTCAGCAAGGCGTGTTCAGGGTAAACAGTCCTCACTGGTGAGTTTGTAGAGAATCAATTTTTCCTTGTTTCATTTAAATCGGGGACTTGTATAAACTTAGGAAAAAATCTTGTATTCAGTTTAGAATTCAATGATGCCTGTTTTTCACACTATCCCGGTGTGAGTTTATTTGGGAAAAAGATTCTCCCCTTGCAACTGCCTCAGTGTGTTAACCTTTATACATTTCATGACCAACATTCAATGGCTTAAATTTTGGATGATGCAATATCAGTAAGTGATGTAATGGTTGTCTATAAGCTTCTTTGCGATTCACAGTGGGAATCTGAAGTTTGGAAAAAGATTTTTTTTCTGTGTTAGGTTCTGTGTCTGCTGTGAGGGAGGTGAAGCACAAACACCTCAATCATCTTATTTTGGATAGTCCCAAAAAAGTGAATAGTGATGTTTTAGCGTGGGGTTTTCTTGTTTGTGGTTATTGAATGTTTTTTGGTGGTGTGTTGTTGTATGGGTAGTGGTTTGTTTGTTTTTTGGTTTTTTTAAAATTACTGGATTTTTTAAAAAATTCAAACCATTAATGCTACCAGATGAGTTAAGGAGAAGGCATTATGCATTATGTGTGAGATTAGAACCAGGATTTGTGGGAGTGACTTGACCTTAAATTCAGTTAATGCTGTGGTGACTTCCCCTACTTGGATAATCTGGTCTGGCAGATTTCTCTTTCCTGCTTAGGACCCAAGATACCTTGAGCTTTCATTCCTTGGAAAGTGCCTGTAGTCTTCCCTACTTTTCTAAGTGGGAAAGCTGGGATTACAAGAATATGTTCTCAGCTGA
>VYZT01016455.1:10208-51635 GCA_013400735.1 Pomatostomus ruficeps
AAAAAAAAAAAGAGCCCTAATGACATTTTACCAAGTCACTGGCCTAGCCAGATTTTACATGTAACTTTAGGACAAGTCCTCAAGGGCTGACAGCCCATTACACTGCAATTGTCCAAGATCAGTTACTACACCCATGGGCAATTTTGTAAGCATATGTTTTCCTGGATTAGAATCTGTAAGTCTTTCTGCCTGAGTGAAATCTAATTTGCTGTTTCAATTCTATACTGAGGAAAGCATCTCCTTCCAGTTGTGTGTCCAGTGTGAATGTCAAGCTAATTTTAAAGTAATTATTTTGGGTACACTTAATTAATCTTCTGTTACTACTGATTTAGATCGATGGTTTCAAAGGTTTTCTTTTTGTAGCTGGTTGATGTGAAAGAGAGTTGACAGCTTATAGTTCCAGTGCACTGTCAGGTTGGAAGTTAGTATGTATTTCATCTACTCCCACATCAGCCATGTGTTAACTTACTACTAATAAAAGGGAAAATTTTTCTATGTTATCAACCTGAAATGCAATATAAGAGCTACAGCTGTATGGACTCAGCACTTCTTAATATGCACTGGAGCTGTTGGAGTGCAAACCTGTTTGAGCAGCCTGGCTTGGGAAGGAAAAAGGAAAAGAAAAGAGCGGCTGTGCACTGATTTTTTATCATTTTCTCTTCTATCTAGGGTCCAGGTTTACTGCTAGAGAACCCATCAATGATAATTAGTATGATGGTAATCACATGGCTTTTTCCATCCAAAGTGTTTATATTTCTCTAAGGTAAGAAATTTCATACACAATGGTCATATCACATTTAACACATTCTGGTATAATCTCCTACCTGAGCTGCTTACAGATGGAAGGCACTTAAATGCGAGTATCAGTTAAGGTATTGTGGTCCTATTTACACCAACTTTACAAAGTCATCTGACAGTGAGAAAGTTGTTTCTGGAATTTCTGTTCTTTGCTCAGGATCAATGCTCATTCATATCTCATCTTTCTTACAGTCTTGCGGTTTTTCCTGCACTACTTATTATTAAATTATCATTAATTATGTTCTTTTTATTATTAAAAGACAGCAGAATAACTCATGTGGAATAAACCATTCAAGGATGATAGCCTTTGTTTTCATTTTTGAATGCAGATATCATTTGTAAGTGCAAAAAACGATTCCTTTTCTTTGGTGTGTAGACAGTCACAATGGTTCCACTGAAGCTTTTCTCTCTCTCTGTACAAGTTAAGCTTTCCAAAACATGAGCAAGTAGCATGTAATGAAACGTAGCTGTTAACAATTGTGTCTTTCAGGGAAAGCTGTATGTTAAAGATTTTGAAATGTTGGGAGTTCCTCAGTTATTTTTAAAAATTGATGAAGCATCACTCAAATGACATTTTAGTGAGTTGCAACTCCATGAGTCCCACATTTACATGGTTCAAACCATATTAATGCATTTTTTTACAGTCATTCGTGGGAATATTTAGCAATCTGTGTCACTGACAGATCTCTAAAGATGTAGATATCTTGAACAAGCACAATGTAAAGCTTTTTATTTTAGATACATTTCAACCTTTTTTCACCATGCATATTCTTATCTGGAAGGTCAATAAATGTTTCTAGTAATCTTTTGGACTAAATGATGATATAAAATAATAAAATTCACAGTTAAAAATATTTTTGCTAATCGGTGATGTGATCACATCATGTGAATTGGTCTCTTCTTCCTGGTTCGTGAAAAAGGGTGAACAATTTTTCTTTTTCTTACAACCATTAAAATAATACCATAGAAGCCAGTCACAGGGCTAAAACTCTGTGGTGCCTCCAGACTCCTTTTGCAAACATTCCGTCATTCCACAGAGTCTAGATACCCCATTTAGCATAAGATAAATTGTCTCTGGTGTTAAGTCTGCCTCCGCTAACCGTGAAGGCTTCCCAGAGGATAAACTGAATGGTGAATGCTTTTTGACAGATAGAATTGGGCAAGATGAATCCCAGCTATGTCATGCCCCAAGATATTCACAACAGACATTTGTTTTATAGGGCTCCTGCAGCTTCACAGCTTCTTCAGCAATCCCACCTGGTGCTGAATGTTAGAAAGGATTCTCTTTTTCTAACACACAACTTGCCTCTCCCTTTGCTATGGTCTAACTTTCAGGCAGCTGAACACCACAGAGTTGTCTGCTCACTCTGCCCCCCAGAGATGAGGAAGAGAATAGGAAAACAGGTAAAACACGCGGGTTGAGATAGAGACAGTTCAGTAGGACAGAAAAGGAAAGGAAAATGTTAATAATAATTGTAAGGCAATACACAAAACAAGTGATACACATTGCAGTTGCTCACCAGCCGCTGACCACATGCCCAGGCTGCCCCAGCAGTGGGACAGCTGCCTGGCCAGCTCCCCCCAGCTGAACTCTTCAGCATGATGCTTTATGGTGTGGAATATTTCTTTGTCCAGTTGGGCTTAGTTGTCCACAGCTGTGTCCCATTCCAGCTTCTTGTGCACCCCAGCCTGCTCACTGGCACTGCAATATGAACATTTTCCTGGCTCAAGCCTTACCAAGTACGACAGGAGCCCTGTTTACTGTCCCTGCAGGATGTATTCCTGTATGCTTCAGATACAATAACTTTCAGAGCCTTTCCCAATGGACCTTACTATGTAGATGTGCCACTGTTTAATTGTATCTAGATGCAATTAAATTGCATTTTCTTCAGAGACTTCTTCAGTGAAGTTTCTTCACTTCATCAAAATCAGCAGTTCCTCTCTTGATCTTTCAGATCTCCCTAGTTTGGCATTGCACTTTTGCAAGACAGGCATCCACTACTTCTCTGTCATCTTTTGTTATGACCTGGGATGCACAGCTCCTCTGAAAATTCCAAAAAGAGATGGTGACAGAGGAAAACAAAACTGATTTCTGGACCACTCTAAGATACATTAACAAGGCTGAATAGATAATAAGTAAGAAGAAGTAAATTTTTTCAGATGACAGGACGTTATTTAGACTATGGCAGATGGAGGCTTTTCAGAGTCTCAAATGTATCTGGTCAAGTAAGCAGAAACTGTGGCATCAGGTGGGGTTCATTGTTGATAAATACAAGTTCCAGGGGAATATTGACCACCAAATGTATTCCTGGACTCTAGATTAACAGTAACAGGCGAAAAGAGCTGTGGGTTGCAATAGGTTGCAAATGAAAAGTCCTAGCTCAGTGAAAAACCAAAGACCATGAGAACAAATAAAGAGAGGAATAAACACAGAAAGGTTGAAAAAATATGAAACTATTGTTGACAGAATACATGCAGATTCTTCCCTGTGATAACATGATTGCCAGACAAAAGGGATCCAAGATGAATAATGAACCCAAGTGGAAACAGAAAGGTTGGAAAGCGAAGTGTTCGCTCCTTTTCACAAATCAGGAAGAAGAGACCAATTCACGTGACATGATCACATCACTTATTAGCAAAAATATTTATAACTGTGGATCTTATAATTCTATACCATCATTGAGTCCAGAGGTTTACTAGAAATATTTATTGACCTTTTGGATGAGAATATGCATGGTGAAAAAATGTCCAAATGTATCTAAAATATTGTTTGTAAATCTTCTGTCTGAGGGCATAAACACAAAGTGCATTAAGAAGGATTTTCTCATCAGACAGTTTTCCCAGTGCAATAAAACCTCCTTTAAAAAATGTATCAAAAATGAAACAAGAAGAGAGGGCAAGACTCAGAAAACCTTTATAAAGAAAATGTTTTTGTCAGCATTAATAAGTGTAAAATACTGTAGTCTGCACCAGTAAGTTATTAAACACAATCACCAGTGTTCACACTGCTATAAATGAAATTGCTGGAAGGCTCTACAGCAATGTATTTCTTATCTCATATAGAACAACTGCAATCAGCCAGTACTTCTACAGGAAGCTTTGGAAGAGAAGATGAAGGGACTCAGAGAGGTATTTGCAGAAACACTGTGAAATCTGAGTGCAGGCTGAACTCAGCCTGTGAAGGTGAGGTAGCAGCGATGACAATACAAAGGAGTCTGCTAATGTGAGGCAAACAGTGTCCGCCTGCAGTCCGTGACGAGTTCCAGCTGCCACTGCTCCACAGGAACCGACTCAAGTCCAAACCCACCCACATCCTGACACTCTGTTAGGAGGTTACCAGCATTTCCATCACTGGCACCCGGGAGGAAAGGGGAATAGAGTCTCTGCAAAGGAGGAAAGAACAAACACCGAATTACTGCTCCCTCTGATACTGCAGCAATCTACCATAGTCGTATCAGTGTGTGTGTACACATCCTCTTGACAATACGTCTGTTGTTCCCCAAAGAATTTAGATTTCTGTGCTGCTGTGGTTTTCTGTAGACATGAATCTTCATTTAAAATAATCGCTGTCTGATTAATGCTCAGGAGATCACTGATCTGTGTGGGAAAAAGAGGAGATGTTCTTCCTCACTTTCATACCAAGGGAAAAGGGTTCCCCTCACCCTCCCAAGTGCAGGCAATGGAGCCATGGTTCCTTGCAGCTACTCCAGTAGTACCAGCAGCAGAGTTGTTGCTAGAAGCAACTCGAAAAAGGTCTCAAAATGGAGCTCCCCCACTCTCCCCCCCTCAATAGCTGATTCATTCTTCTATTCCTTTTCTCTGTGCTTTTTAAGGAGTAAGTGTTTGGTTTAATTCAAGATAAGGCTTTCAAGCCTTTCCCAGCAAAGAGACTGGCAAACTGGAAGCTATTGGAAGACTGGAGAAGTCTGTTTAAATGTTGGGGATTTTGCACAAGGAAGACAAGGGAACTTGTGTGTTCTCCTCTTACGGCTGAGAAACAGTGGCACTAGTGATGGCAGCTCAATATACCACAGTTATATGTGCAGTTCAATAGTGATTGATCACTTCCTGATGATGAGAAGAGGCAAATCTACATTCAGTACTGTTCAATAATCCACAAGCTTAGTGCCAAAAAGGAAAGGCGACAAGAAACAAATCCCTTCACGTTTGAGTTACCATTCTAATCTACTCTTAGTTAGCACAACTTATATATTTGCAGGGAAATTGAGAGTGAAAAAATATAAGCCCTCCTCTGATACTTCCATTTTCATCTACTCAATTACATGAAGTAATTTTGCATATTGTTTAGAAGTGAAAACCAGCCCTTCCTCTTTAGCTGCTTTGATACTCTGTGCTCCACAGATGAGAATTACAGCTCTGGTAACTGGCAAAGGAGTATGGATTGCTTGTTTCCAGTCAGTAGGGTTTAGAAGTGACTGGTCTTTCCTGCATCAAAACTTTAAATGTCGGAACACAAGTGACTGAAGTGTCTTCATGAACACGTAAAAAATGGCTGTTAAAATTCACTCGGCAAACATTGCTTACATCAGTGGAGGGGAGAAAACTATTCTTTCTACTTTAGTATTTTGTTGACATTTTAGAGCCTTTAAGGATGTTTTATTCTGTGTGAACATGGCAAGATTTTCTGAGGTGTCTTTTTAATTAAAAAAACCCCAGCATATGGCTTTAGCAAGAGCCAACAAAAATCATGTGCAAATGTGTTTATGTGTGGATGGCTGTATTCCAAAGTTCAACAGTGCTAAATTGGCAGCATTTTCTGAAAAGATAAGATTTACTGTTTGGAAACAGGATGAAAGTTTAAGCTTTGCATTCCTATTACTAGCTAAAAAGAGATCAGTTTGGTTTCCACTTCCTATTTTAGTAGTGCTTTATTTATCTCCATTCCTTTGCTGCAACTATGTAGGCATAGCGTAATACTGTCTTCAACACTTAAGAGCTAAAGCTTGTGCAGAAATGAAAGTATTAGAGGATGAAAACTTCAAATGTAAGGGTCAGAAAAGTGATGTTGCTCCTATTGGCACAAACAGTGCGTGTTTAGGCTGTGGAAGAGCTGTGCAGTTTGAGTTTGCTGAGGGCTGTTGGCAATTCTAGACTGGATTTTGAAACCAGTATGCACAGCCTTTGATGAAAAGTAGCCTCTGCTTCTCCAAAATCATGCTGTTATATTGGTATCTGTTACACTTGGTAATGCCTAATGCAAACTGCGGCGCTATGCAAATAATGAGGACATATTATGCTAACAATTAGATTGTCTGCAAAATGGCCTAACTCCATTTGCATGATAATGAAATGGCCCACAAAAAGCAAACACACCAGAAAATGAGACTTTATGCAAACTGTCTGGTACTATGTGCTGGTTGCAGTCCTTAGAGCAAGTTTGGTTTTTGAAAATGACTAACAACTTTTACCAAGTCAAAAACCACAGATAAGCATTGCAATGAAAAACAGAATATGTAAACATCTATAAATCAATCAGGCAACAAGAAATGATTTGTTTCTTATAATAAGCCAAGAATGTTAAACCTATAAAATTGATTCAACAAGAGGAAAGAATGTTTTGTTATTTTGTGTGTGCACTGAAGGCAGACTTCAGCTCTCTTCTGAACAAACAGCTGTGTCACTACAGGTGCTGTACCACCCAGTGATTTTAGGTGGATCTAATGACAGAAAAGCTGCTTTTCTTCCCCATGAAATTTCTTTCCTTATGCATTATTAAATTGAAGATATATGCAATCTTACCCTTCTAAGTGTCCTAGCGTAGGAAAGCCTTCTTGTCCGCATTAGAGAACAAAGGACTTTTCTAAAGTGTTTCTCAGTGATTTCTCGGAGAATACATGTCCCTCCTATCTCCAGGGCAAAGAACCTTTCAGTGCAGCAAGGGACAGAGGCTTGAAATACCCAAAATACCATGGAATATAAAACATAGCTGTATCTTGCTTACCTTACATCCTAATTTTACAGCTGATGTTACACTTGTTACAAAATTCACCAATTAAGAATGGACTCCATCAAAGCTTGTGCAAAATGGAGCTTCCTCTCAGAACTTACCCACATATATACAATGATCTTGGATATGGACTTGAAACAGTAACTATTCTAAAAACATACCTGCAAAACTTAACACCAGAAAGCTAGAAAGTGTCTGAAGGATGATTCCCTATGTAGATTTCACAGCAAGAGTGTCTGGGCCCTGGCAAAGGCTGCCTGCTGGCTTTAAAGAGATCATTGATTTTAAAAGCTCAAGAGGAAAAAATCCTGAGTAGCCTGCTCTAGCGATTAAGTTTGCCCTGCTTGAGCAGAACGTTGGGCTGCAGGCCTTCAGAGGTCCCTTCCAAGCCAAATTCTTCCATGATTCCAGGATCCTTCCTGTCTGTATATGTTCTTAGTCTATAGACACGTTTTGCTGCTAATTTTAGAGGGGATGACTTCCTTGCCAAGCGCGAGTCCGCAGCTGACTGCTGCAAGCTAAAACCTTTTTGTGACAATCACTGACTTTGGATTATGGCCTTGCAACACAGAATTGATCTGCTCAAGGGAGGAGCCAGCTGTTTTATATGTCTTTTTATACTCATTGAGCATGTGGCTGCATGCTTTATTTACTGAATCACATCCAAATCCCTCCCTGAGAGAAATAATGAAGTTTTTTTTGTGTGTGCACTTATTGCTATGGTATTCAAAGGCTTAATGAATTCATCTTTATAAGCTTTAAGTGACATCTTTATACTGTCCCAGGGAATAGCAGTATTGCTTCACATTTTTGCAGATGGGAAGCGATGAAGACCACAGGACAACTTGCATGCGCAAAGTATCTGCTCAAAGTCCTTATTGATGGTTTTGGGTCTTGAGTCCATCATGCTGATATAAGCAGCCTTAGGAATGAATTCCACACCTAATCTCAGGATCTGCACTGTAGGCACATTTTTCTCTTTTTCAATAGGATACAGAGATGCTCTGAAATGGTTTCACTTGGAAGGACTGTGCCATTTCATTAGTTACTTCATCTTTGAAATTGTTTTGGCCTTTTGTGAACTAGCACAGGAAGATCTGTGAGTGTCATTCTGAAAGCTACAGAAAATCTGAAATTATATTTCAAGTATCTAAAGGGGAATTATTTTGTGGGTTGGGTTTTTTTTTGTTGTTAAATTAGCATTATTCATATTGGTGAGTCAGAAATTAAAAGAATAGAATGCTGCAAAATGAAGAGTGTAGTTTTTCACGCAATTTGTAAATGTAAAAGCCTGAAACAGTGCCACAAATCAAAGTGCTTTTAGCAAATGCTCCATTTTAAGCAGTCCTCTTCAGATGTAGTGTTCAAAGACATCAGTATACGAATTTTCCTTTCTTTTTCAGCCAATATCACTGAGAAACAAAGGTATGGAAGAACTGGCCATTATCATGATAGTAGGAGAAATTATATCTTAAATTTAACTAAGAGATTTATGCGAGGTGGAGATATGTTCAAACTATCAAATTCTGCTTTAACCTGAAGCCATCTTTCAATTTTTAACTTTGGAGAACTCAAAGATGTTTAGAGATATCTGTGGCACAAATCAATTTCTTGTAAAGATCACAGGCAAATGGAAAGGACCATGTTTCCCTCTTCACACACGCTTACACATGTGTGTATCAACAGATGTTTTTGCCTTGCTTGTTCCATCAAAGGGCACACCAGAGTGCCTCCTGTTGTGACTTGGAAGTATATTCCTAAAATATCCTGAATATATGGGTGTGTCAGAGAAGCACAGTGGATGCATGTGGAAATGATTGAAATCAATGGCAAAACCATTAATTTCCATGGAGTATGATTTTGTAAATTAAGGGCAGACAGTTAAATCTAAACATGTAAGAGAAGAGGAAAGAACTGGGGGAGAGGAAGCAGACACAGGAATATGCTCTCCAGTAGGTGGAGAGGACTAAAGCCCCCCAAATTCCTCCTGCTCCAACTCCAAATAACTTCAGATCTGCTTCCATGGCAAAGGTTGTTGCAGTGGAAGTGTTCTGTTTTGTTTTTTAAAAGAATAAAAACCCTAGCGGCTATTGATGGCATACATTTGTCTTAGAGCCTTAACTTTTAGATCATGGATGTATCACAACACAGCCCAAGTGCTAAAGCAGGGCTACTGAAAATGCAAGTGCCTTGATATTCTACACTTAATTTGAAAAATATCTGAAGGTTGGCTTGTCTTATCCCATACATTATTGTGACTTCTCCACGTTCATGTTTTAGCACTGAAAAAGAATTGCAGAGAATTTGAAATTACCTTCTCAGCCACTCCCTGTCTTTCCCTGTCTCTCGTGTTCTTTATCTGCTCCCTTTCACCAGGAAATGCTGCTTTATGTCCTAGATAATAAAGTGAGGATGAAGAAAAATATTTCCTTAGTGTTTTCTCCACTAGCAGTCACTGCTGACTAACAGAAGTTTCCATACATCACTCTTGCAGAAACTTGGAGAGTTACTTCAGCCATGGAGAGAAACAAACATCGTTAACAGGAAAATCAGACAACTGGGAGTATTCTACTGAGCTAAATCATCCTGCTATAACAGTACTGTGGAATTGCAATTCAGCATCAAAAATAATAAGGGTATTATTTCATCTAGTTTGCTTTTTTTCCACCTACACAGGGCATTTTTATTTCTTTACAGTGTCTCAATCTGATAAAGAAAAAAGTGTATGACCTGCTTGGCTCTTAAAAAAAATAATGAAAAAATAGGGATATTTCTTTGTTCTCTACCATCTTAAGTGCATTATTTCTGTGCCTATGCTGCCGACAGTATTCAGCTTGGAGAGTTTTCACTGCCCCTCTGGACAGCTTATGTGGATTCATTCAAGTCTATATTGCAAGCACTCTAGAGAGAAGTGCTGTGTCCATACTGCATTGCACTTGAAGGGGTATCTTTCTCTGTGCCACATGACAAGGAGCTTTGTGCCTTCTCATGGAAGTGAGAATATATGTGACAATACAGAATGTGCTCACTGCCCATTAGCTCCCTGTGTGGCATGTGACTGCCTCACACAGGGGTGCAGCCAGGCAGTCTGTATCTGCTGCCTACAGCAAAGCCAGCCTCCCTGCTGCATCATCTGTTGCTCTGCAGGCTGCTAGTAACTCTGATACTTTGTCCACTGCCATGTTTTGCCAGGCTGATTTGGCACTTTTGCAGGCCATTGGCAGAACTCTCACTGTCTGCTATAGGCTCTGGCAAGTTGTTTGCATGCCATATGGGAAAGACACCCAGGAGGTGCAGGCTAGCCACCAGAATGACTGCTAAAAATGCAGCGTGCCAGTCATGGTCACTAGCATCAGTCTGGTGGACTGCCTGAGTTGCTGGGGCCAACAGCGTTCCCACAGTGTGGAGAGATGTGGGAACTAGAAAACCGGTATCCACTGTTCTGCAGATGGGATAGGCTGGATGAGCTGAGGATCATCCTGAGCTCCTTGGGAGGACCTGTCAGCTCCAGCAACCCACACCAGCCACTGTCGTCATGAGAATCCATACTCAATATAAAGGTCTGGCTGGACTTCCCTCTTGCCAGTCAGTTCATAGTGGGTCTGAGAATGACAGAAGGCTGTGAAGCCTTTTCCAAGACCATCTTCTCTCAAGTCATCTGTGGAGGTCAGTCATCCATATAGCTTACCTTCCTGAGACACGAAGACCCTTTAACCACTTCAAATGTGGCAGTGTTACCCACAATATTATTAATTACTATGTCAACATTATCTGCAAGCAGAACCACTTGGTCATCCTGCAAAGCACATCAGATTGCCGAGGAGATCTTATACACAGCATAAATGGAAATTTCTGGCCAGCAACACTGAACCAGCTCAGCATGAGCTGGCAGTCTGTGCTCACAGCCCAGGGAGCCACCCATGTCCTGGGCTGCATCTAAAGGAGCAAAGGACGGCAGGTCAAGGGAGAGGATTCTGGCCCTCCACTCCATTTTTATGAGACCCCACCTGGATTACTGCATCCATGTCTGGGGGCCTCAGCATAAGAAGGATGTGAACCTGCTAGAATGAGTTCAGAGGAGAGCAATGGAGATCCTCAGAGGGTTGGAGCACCTCTACTACAAGCACAGGCTGGGCAGAGAATGTGTTACAATCTGATAAGGGAGAGATGCCTCTGCCCATATTAAGGTACAAATGAGACCACATGATGACAACATACAAATTTTGTTTAACATGGATTTTATTTAACAAGAAATATGAAGTAGAGAGATAACAAGAAATAGGAAAGAGGTCTCAGAGACAGAGAAAGAGAGCAGAAAATAATCATCTGGAGCTAGGTGATCTTTGAGATCCTTCCCAGCCTAAACCATTCTGTGATTCTAGATGTGTGCATGTGTATTTTAACATGATATTATTTTATTATTTTTATTTTTTTATTTAATTTTTGTAATTATTATTTACTACTACTATTTCATCTTCTTCATCTTATTACTATTCTTCTTATATTCTTATTCTTTTTCTCATTCTTATTCTGCTTTTTATTCTTATTCTTTTTCTTATTTTTATTATTTACTACTACTATTTCTTCATCTTCTTTATATTTTTCTTATTATTCTTTTTTTTTTTGTTTTTTGTGGTTTTTTTCAGGGGCAGGTTATGGGGTTTCTTGTNTTTTTGTGTTTTTTTTCAGGGGCAGGTTATGGGGTTTCTTGTGTGTGTGTGTTTTGTTTTGGGGTTTTTTTTTACTACTACTGTTTCTTAAACGCAACTTTCATTTGTTTTAGGAGAATTATGTGTGTCACAGTCCTGCAGTGTGCAGTGTGGTCCTGGTAAGAATACCTCCCGTCTGTGCCCATTCCTCATGGGAGGTTCAGATTAAATATTAGAAACAATTTTTCCCTGACAGAGTGGTCAGGCATTGAAAGAAGTTGCTCAGGGAGGTGGTGGAGTCACTGTCTCTGGAAGTGTTTGAGAGTCATTTGGATATGGCATCTGGGAACATGGTTTAGGGCTGATGATGGTGGTGCCAGGGTGACGGTGGGACTGATGACTTTCCAGGTCTCTTCCCACCCTGATGATTCTCTGTGGTTATCTGCTGACCCACCTGGCACCAACTGTACCCCATGGGTGCGGTTTGGGGCTGGCCTGATGGGTAATATTTGGCCTTGGGGAGACCCTCTTGGGGTGATCCGAAGCAGCTGGGGATTGCTGAGGCTGCAGGGACATGTCCAGGCAAAGGCAGCCCATGTGGCTCCCTCAGGATGCCGGCCAGGCTGCAGGCCAGCCGCCATCTGTGGGGATGCCCGGGCTGTTACCGGCAGCGGGCACCAGTCCTCAGGCTGTGGCGCCAGGCAGGGGCAGCAGAAGAGGCTGTGCAGCGCCCGCAGTGCCCGCCTGAAGCATGAAAGACATTTCTTGTGGGGCGTCAGCTGCTGGCTGAGGGCCTGGGCTCCCGGCTGGGGAGCTGAGGGGCTGGGGCAGCTATGCAGGGCAGGCAGTGGGCTCTCTGTCCCTGCCTCTGGCACATATTCCTTGAAGGCAGGAGAAGCTGCATGTCCTCTGGGGGCCTGGGCTTCCAGATGGGGAGGCAAGGCACAGAGCGGCGTTTGGGGGAACAGTTCAAATCCTGGCATTCAACTCACATCTCCTGAGGGACAGGCACTGGGAGCCCTTCTCCTGCAAATCCTCCCAGTCTTTGCTCCCTTCTCCACTCAGCTCAAGGACACTCAGTTTGTCCCACACGTCCTCCTCCAAGAGCAAGGGTTTAACCCCTATACTCTGGACACTCACATGTTCCCAGCTGTCCTGTGTGAGCTCTCTGTCACTGTCACCTTCCCAGCTGAACTGCACAGAGGGTCTGTTACCACTCCCTTTGGACACCTCTTGGCCAATGGAATCTTCCCCTTCAGAAAGCTCTAGACCAATGGACTCTTCCAGTCAGACATTTCTTGGTAGCCTATGACTTCTTGGGAAAGCCCTTGCTCCACGCATTCTTCTCAGTCAGAGTTCATGGTAGCTACTGACTTCTCCTTGGGACAGCCCTTGCTCAGTGTATTTGGACCAGAGGTTATACCACACTCCCAAAACTCTCCTCACTTCCCCTTGGTTGTGGGGCAGTGCCTGCAAACCTGCCCTCAGCAGATGAGCCTGTGGGCTATGGCCTTCCCCACCCTGAACACACGCAGGCATGATTTTCAGGACAGCTGCTGGGTTTGGCTTTCTTGTGGATACACTCTTCTCCCTTAGTCTCGTTTACTTGTCCCTAGACCTGAGGTAATTGAACAATAGTGTAACCTTTATAATATCTCAAGTTCCCTTAGGCAGCTTAACTCAAAGTTCCAGTCAGGTCAGGGAGAGGTGGGCTTCAGTTGTCGTAGATTCTTTATCCAGTTTTGCCATAATGGGCAAAACTCTTCCATAAAAATGTTTAAGCCATTATCCGTAACATTTCAGACTCTGACAACCCTGATGTGCCCACAAGCCCTGCCAGGCTTTGGACACAGTCCCACATGACACCCAGAGCCCCATACTGCAGAGCCCTGGCTTTGGAGGGTGGCCTGTTCAGGTCATGAGGAATTATCCAGCTGGATACATCCAGGGATGTCCAGGTGGAGGCTGGGGATGAGAGATGTCCCTCAGGGCTCTGCCTTAGCTCCAGGGCTCTTTAATGGCTTCCCCAATGACACAGAGAGTGAACAGAGCTGACCCTCAGCATGCTTACAGGGAACAGGAAGCTGAGAGGTGCAGGGGCTGAGGACAAGGACTTCAGGGTGCTGATAGATGAGAAATATGGCATGTGCAAATGTCCAGCTGCTTACAAGGTGGCAAATACTGAGGAGATGCTGGACATCAAGATCTCCTGAACAAAGTTCTGGCTACATTTGGCACAACCTGTGTGAGAATGTTATTGCCTTTCCTTACAGACCAGTTGCTGTGGCATTTTGCCATTCAGCTTTGGCATGTCCAGCCTGAAACTGGACGGTTGCCACAGTTCAACATGCAGCAGAGAAGACAGATAAACATAAAATTTGTAGTTATGTGCCTACAGGGGCCTGCTCACTCACTGACACAGCAGAAGGCCATACAGAGAATCCAGTCAGTCCTCACAAAGCACATAAGGCAACATTTTACATTACTTTAAAAAAATGTACCATTTGCATTCTAGAAATCAAAGAGCACATAAAGAAAAAATAGCTATTATCGCACATGGTGCATCCTGGACTCCATTTGCAGACCATTCAGGCTGATTGATCATTGTAAGAGTGTGGAGAGCGTGAGACCATCTGCTTCATTAATTACCTGGCTAAGAACAATTCATTATAAATTAAATAATAAATAACAAGAAAGGTGATAAATTGAACACACAGATACACAAATCTGACGGGTAGGTGATAATTGAGACAGTAATGAAAACCAGAACTACTTGGACAGTGATGGATAGTTCACTGAAAAATTACTCAGCCACAGTCTTGCAGCAGGTCAAGCTGAACCTTGTAACAGATAAGCAGGTGGAAACAAGGCTGAGTATTATGGGATGCCTGAAGGGCCCTGTAGACTTCACAAAGTGAAAGCCAAAAGAAAGGGACAAAGGCTGAGAATTATGTTCAGGGTGGATCTAAGAGGAATAAACTTGAGAAAATAGGGAAGAGGTAGAAAAATAGGCTGTTTAAACAGTCTCATGGTCAGTTAGCTTGTCTGAGCCCTATTCCTGATCACCTCAATCTAGCCAATTTTCCTAGTAAATAATTTTCCTTAGCAAATTTTCTTGTATAAACCCACTTTCTATCCTATGTGTGAGTCCTGTAGGGAATATATGTCAGTGTCTGGAAAAAGTTATACGCAAAAGAGTACTGGGTGTCTGCAATTGCAGATAGAGAGATAGAAACCTCTGTCATCATCCATTCAACTCCTCATGCAGCTTCCATGCATGGCTGCATGTTATCTAATGCCTCAAAGTACTGTTTCATTCTGATGTGATTCTTCTGTGGGGTAGAACTCACTGGAACAATACTGTGAGGGCAAATAATCTGGCTGGCATAGACTGAGAGGGCTGTGCCAAGTGCAGCAAGATATATTTGAGCAATCTCAACCCCACCACCTATATGGTGGGTTTTCCGAAAATCCTTTCCCCACAAATATCCCAAGTTTGGACCACCAGGGATCTGGTTAGTTCATTCCAAAACTGGGCTCAGAAGCAAACTAACAGTATGAATAACTTGGAGCCGTGTGTTTGCATTTGCTTCCAGGCAATAGTCCTTTGTTTGCAATTGAAGGATACCAGCAATTTATTGAAATGCCATTTAAAAACAAGTGTTTAAATACTAGAAATAGTAAAAGATTCTATTTTTGAAGTTGTAAAGGTTATTTACACAGATAGCTGCAGTGATAAGTCAGAATAACGCTGCATGACATTGGCATATGTTTCACCTCATTTGTAATAGCTGCCATGAGCAGGCCTGTTGAGGTAAATGGTGAATGCACCTTGGCATTTCCCGTTTCAAAAGCCATAGTGAAGGATTTATCACCACTGCACTTTCTAACACTGCTCTGGAAGGAGGAAAAAAAAAAGAATAGTTTAAATGACATCAAGATGGAAGTATTCTGTAAAGAGAAATAAAATTATTAACCCGTTCAGTCTTTTCTGAGTCTGTGGCAGTATAAGAATGATCCTTTCATACAGTCTGTACTAGCACGCTATGACTCAAGGAAGCTGTTAAAAACATAAGCAAGGACATACTCTGCACTTCAAAAGTCTCCCTGAAAACAACGAGCACACAACGTAACAGTTTAAACCAGCTCAGTGCCATTTCCCTCAGCTAATTTTAGAACTATAAATACAGCCCTCTTCATAATAAAAATTAATTTCTTAATGTTTATGCCAAAAAAGTGTGCCAAATTCTATAAATAATCACTTGAATGAAAATATTTTATTTTTTAAAATGGCATGTCTGAGCTTAAAAGTCCAAACTGTGTGAAGAGATGCATTCTTTAACACCATTATTGTGGCATTGTTTGTCATCCACTCGTTTTTCTAGAAGACGTATTATTACTGTAAGGAAATGGGACTGCCAGCTGTTCCTTCAGAAGATACTCCTTCGTCTTTAAAGGCTTGGTAACATGTTACCATTTCCAAATGTGCATGGTAGAAATTTGTAGTGTCTTGCAGCATGGGGTTAAAGACTGGTCAGATCTGCAAGGTGAGCTCCAGAAAGAAGCACTGAATAGGAAACCTCCTTGTCCATCTCCCTGCACGCAATGTATTTCATTCAGCACGCAATATATTTCATTCAGCTGTATCTTAACACTATCATTAAAGAGAAGTCTCTAGAATATCTAGAATCATGCTGGTCTTCTAAACATAACCTTTCACACCAGGACTTTAGAAGAGTCAATGCTGCAGAAGCTTTTTTAGAACAAGTCTGGGCAACTTGGTGTCCCTTGCCTTGCCAGGGTGTCACGAGTAAAGCAAACCTCCACTATGGGAATTTCAATGAATTTATTTTATTTCCAAATAACATCAACTTTATTTTCTGATTCAGGTATTGAGAAACAAAATGGCTTCTTTCTGTCATTCCTTGCTTCTTACTTCTTTTTTCTCTTTCCTTCTTACTCATTTCCTGTGACCTACCATGGGTCCTCCACTGGTTCCAGTCCCTTCGGGCTGTAGCTGCTCTAGCAAGGAGTGCCATGTCCCAAGGCAGGGTCTCCAGCTGTGTCCCTCAGTTTGTCATCTTTCACATCCCTCCTCCTGTATCTTCCTTTGTGTCCTTTCCTGTGGGTGTCCTCACATCTCCTGTGTCTCCTGACACTAGCAGGAACCCATTCTGTCTTTCCTGCCTCTATCCCTTAAAAATATACTTCAGCAGGGTCACTGTGTTGTCCTTTGTTTGACATTTTGGCGTGAAGTGGAATGATGTTGGCTTTTGCCAAGCCAGTGGGAGCTGACTGACTGGCACAGGGTGGTTCATCACCTCCTTCTCCTCAGGGCACCCCACAGCTCCTGCTACCCAAACCCCGCTGATTATGTCCAACACAGAAGGCCAGGGAGCAGCAAGAAAAGGCTGCTCTGCCTGGGACAAAAGAACACACAAGAACAAAGGAGTCAAAGGCAAAGGGACCTCACTGACTAGGGAACAGTCCCACAGACCTCAGCAAGGTGAGCAGGACATGTGTGATGACAGTTACTAAGACCAACCACAAGTCCAGATCCCAGATAAGTCCATGATGAGTAAGAAGTCAAACAAGGAAATCAAACCAGCAAGGCACAGCCATGGTGCGGGTCAGATCCAGACACAGTAACCAGGATCAGCCACAGCTCAGTGCTCTCCAGGAAAGCAATGAGGCAGACCCAAGGACAAGACAGGAAATCAGGTCCATGAGCCAGCAGTAGGGTCCAGATCAAGAGCATACATGGCCAGTCACACCCAGGGATGTTCTTCAGGATTTCTCCCATCACAGAGGCTGTTTAGTCTGTAGATGTGGATTACTTTTTCTCATAAAAATAAACAATTTGTATTCTAGAGGCCATTACCTTTTGTATTATAAAATAACTTTAATTTTGGTGGAAGACGGATATTTGATGATACTTGGAACTATGATCTCTCTGCAGAGCCGTGACTGTACGCCTGGATAGGCAGAAGCCTGATCTTAATATCTTTGTAGAGCAGCACCGCATGCAAAACACTCTTCCCAGGAAGGTACCAGCCCCCTAAGAAACTGCCTGACACCATAATCTCCTTTCATAGTGCATGTTGCCTCTCTTTTGTTGATAATAACTTCTCGTTGTTATCCTGGCTCAAATTCAAAGCAGCGATCTAAGGATGAAAGACTGTTTTCTCTTATCAGACCCAGGAGCCATTCCGGCTTCCATCTCGGAAAGGATGGTGTTTAATAGCAATCATTTAATTTTGTAGATTTCTGTAAACACCCTTAATGATGTCATTAGAATTCTCACGGCTAAAAGGTAGCACTCCCACTTCAAATTGTCACATTAAACACGCATGGCCTATTCCAACTAATTGAATTAATTTCCTGTTTCAAGGGAAAACAAAAAGAAAATATTTGAGACCTGAGTTTACTTATGCTGCTAACTATTTTTAGTTTGGAATTCAGAATTGAATGGACCCACCAATTTTTCTGACTGGACTTTCTCTTCGTCCTTGACAAACAGTAAATTTGATAAAAATATTTTCTCCTGTCATGTCACAGTCTTTAATAAGTTTCATGGCATATTTTTAAAAGCAAATTGGTTTTGAAGAGAGGAGTGAAGAATTTCTTTCAAATATCTAGTCTAAATTACTCCTCTTTCAGTTTGAAACCATCCCCTTTGTCCTATGACTGTGTGTCCTTGTGAAAAAACCCTCTCTAGCTTTCTTGTAGGGTCAGTTTAGGTACTGAAAGCTGCTCTAAGGTCTGCCTGGAACCTTCTCTTCCCCAGCTCTCTCAGCCTGTGTTCATAGGAGAGGTGCTCCAGCCCTCTGGTCATCTCTGGACTCTAACAGGTCCACATCCTTCTTAATCATCTTCATTTGTTCACTAGTAATACTCTTGAAACTCATTATGCTGCTTGCACAATTAAGTTGAATTATTCATCAAGGTGTGTGGAGTAAAGCCACGGTATTGTAAATTCATAAGTTGCTGACTCTTCATAGTTAATTTTTTAAAGTGGCCTTTAAATTCAGTGTTGATCACCTTACACTTAGGCTGTATAAAATAACTACTTTTTGGGCAAACTTTATGCAAACTTAGGAAATAAATTTTCTGTAAAATAGAGGAGTCAAATACATAAAGAAGCAGAAATCCAGCAGTGGATGATTTGAATTTAAAGTTAATTTTAATTTTAGTGTGTGCCCTGTATTTCAGGAAAAGAAAATTGCAAGTATTTTTTTCCACTCCTCAGAGCTTTCTTAAAACATAAATGGTATTTTAGACTTATAGTTTTAAATTAGACTCGTTGTGAAACTACACTACTAAATCCAAGAGCAAAATTAAGTTATATATATAAAATAATAAATAATAAATTGCAATGGCCCTCTTGAGTTCAGCCAATTAATTGTTGTAGCAAAATAAATCACAGTTTAATAACTTTGAAGTTATTAATTTTACATCAGTGAACAACATTCACATTTTTTGTCAGTCCCACAAGACTGAGGTACACATAGCCCATGTTGGTTGTAAAAAGAACCATTTATTTCACATTTTCAAACACTTTACTGGAAAGCATTAAATTAATAGCTTTCATATGGTGCTAAGATATCTGAAGGTCTAGTACAGTACCTTTAGTCCACAAGTAATTTCCACTGCAGTTAGGATCTGATATAGCTTAAAAAGTGCTAATTTAGAGAACCCCAGGAGCTGCAATCTGTCTTTATCATGGAATGATCAGGTTTGCTTCCTTTTTTCACCACACTGCTGAGCTTTACTACTTGCAATGTCAACCCCTTTCAGTCTCTAGACTGTAACTGGCAGGACTTGATCTCCGTGATACCTTTCCAAGAAAAAACATCTATCACTCTGCTCCTGGCCAAGGCTAAAAACTGATGGTGCTAAACTTTTTTATGCAGGGCTCAGAATTTAAAAAGCTGACAAATTGATAATTACTTACTGACGCTGACTGGTTTGGCTCTGGTTGAGTTGCCTGCATCAGTTCACCTGGATTTTTTTACTCAGCTTCCTGTGCTGACTTAGGTCATTTGCCTTTTGGGCCAGACATTGCCATCCTGTATATGGCTACCTGACCTCCAATCCACAGTTTCAGTACCAATACATGTAATCATACATTACAACAGTTTAAATTGATTCTTAAAAGTGAGAAATACAGGTCCCGAGTCACCTGATCTGACTTTGAATTTAGGCCTGTTACAAGCTGGGAGTTAGGCCAGATGACTCCGGAGGCCCTTTTCAACTTAAATTGTACTATGATCCTGTCATCTAGGGTGTTCTCAATTTTACAATTACTTGCCCATTACTTACTCCCCAAAATTAAATTCATTGCTGATAATAGCACAGTTTATTCATATTCTAGCACCATAGTGAGTGAAAAGTGCTGCTAAATGTGCATTACATCTCTGTTAAATAATAGATGTACCATTACCTTGGTAGAAACCTAAAGTTATAGGGAAAGTATCTTACCTTCCAGTTAAACAAACAAACACACTTGTTTCTCTGTACATATTAGTAACAGTAAAGCCATATGTGAAGTTTGGAGAACTAAGACCTCTTTCCACAGAATGTCACAGATAAAGAGTTTAAATACCACTTCGATTCCATTTTCTTTTATACTGAATGGAGGCATTTTACTTCTTCACTAACAGCACCTGACATTAGCAGCAGAGGTTGGTGACCATTGTAGAATCTGACAGTAATGTTTTCCTGAATTTCTGAGTGTATTCCCTTCTGCTGTGTTTGTATATTGCCTTTCACACATGGTTTCTATAAGCTTTCATGGTGCTGTGCATAGCATGAGACTGCTTGGAGACACCACAATGAAATTACAGCCAGCAGTACTTAAAGTACTTAACTTTCTTTTAATCAATGGGACTGCTTAGAAAGCCAGTTTCACAATCATGTGTCAATGTGGTTTTAGATATCTTAAATGAATCTTAAATTTTAGGTATTCTCAGTAGAAAATGCTGCATAATTGTGGCATAAAGAAAAGTTCTGTGCTTCCATGTGTTCAGAGACAGGCACTAAAACTTTCCAAAGGTCAACCACCTGCAAATACTCTCCAAGTAGATTAATTACTTTGTTTGTTGAACATATTCAAAGTTATTATAAGTATTCGTGTATGTTTTGAAGAATAGATATTGTGGTTTAACCTCTGCTGGGAACTAAGCTCCATGGAGCTGCTCACTCACTACCCCCCGATGGGATGGGGAAGCGAGAGTCAGACAAGTACAAATAAGAAAACTTGTGTTTTGCGATAAAGACAGTTTTATAAGGAAAGCAAAAGCTGCACACGCAAGCAAAGCAGAACAAGAAATTCAGTCTCCACTTCTCATGGGCAGCAGGAATTCAGCAACCCCCAGGACAGCTTGGCTCTAGCATGTGCAATGGTTACTTAGGAAGACATCATCACTCCAAGTATCCTACCACCTTCCCTGTCCCTTTCTCCTTCTTCCCTCCACTTTACATACTGAGAATGATGATGTATGGTATGGAACACCCCTTTGGCCAGTGGGGGTCAACTGTCTTCAGGACACTGGGGAAAATTTGGGACAAAGCATTTGTTACAGGTTAGTCTGTCAGCTTATAACTATAAACAGAAGCAATTCTTAAACCAATCAGACTTTCATTATGTACAGAGATTGCTTTTTTCTATTATTCAGCAAAAGTAATTTGAATAATTTTGAAATTAATTTCATAGAATCATAGAATATGTTGTGTTAGAAGAGATCCACAAGTCCACAGTCCAACTGCTGGGCCTGCACAGGACACCCCAAGAGTCACACCATGTCCCTGAGAGCATTGTCCAAACACTTCCTAAACTCTGTCAGGTTGGTGCTGTGACCACTTCCCTGGGGAGCCTCTTCCAGTGCCCGAACACCCTCTGGGTGAAAAACCTCTTTCTAATATACAACCTAAACCTCCTTTGACACAACTTCAGGCCCTTCCTTCCCTTGTGCCCTGTCACTGGGCACCCCAGAGAGAAGAGATCAGTGTCTGCCCCTCCTCTTTCCCTCATGAGGAAGCTGGAGACTGCAATGGGGTCTCTCTCTCCTCAGTGTCCTCTTCTCCAGGCTGAACAAACCAAGTGAACTCAGCCACTTCTCATAGGGCTTCCCCTCCAGACCATTTTATTTTGTATTAATACAATGTTTTTTCTAGTTGAGATCCCAAAATTACCAAGAAGCAGAAAGATTTTCACAGTCGTGTGGAATTTCTGTGAGTCATGTGCAGTGACTCATTTGGAGAACAGAATCTTGAGCTACTAAGTCAGTGCTAAAGCTGCAGTCTCTCAGGTATGTTCTCCAGGAGAATTCACTGCCCACAGAATGCAGGGAAGAACTATCAGTTTCACAAACCTGGGGTTATTCTTGACTCAGTAAGCTTCCCCACTCCCTCCTGCCTTGTCTTAGTAATTTGTTTCTAGCATAGGCTGCAAAAGATAAACCTGTGTTTCCATTAAGAAAATATAAAATTTTATGTATCTGTACATATATGCTTTTTGAAATTTTGTGATTCCGTGCATTTTTTCGTGTGCAATAAATACGTCAAGAAAAGAGGAGCAAAACTCTGAAGGAGATTTGGATTTTTGCCAAGATGCTGAAAAGAGTTCCCAGGTTCACATTAACTTGTGGACAGACCATACTAATACACTGTGTCCTTGAAACTTCACATATAGTCTAGTAATGTGATTTGAAGTGCCTACAACCTAAAAAAGGTTTTAATTCCTCAGGCAACTTTTTCATGTTTGTTTGCATTGGTTTTACCTCTACTTGCTATTCATATTGATGATTTTAGTTAGACATAAGCAAGAAAAGACCCTGGCATCATAAAAGTATTAAAGTAAAACTTTGATAAGGAATATAGGAAAAGTGTGATTTACTTTTGACACTGTACTTGTACTTGACTAATCGAGGAGCTGGGCCATCAATCTTGTGGAGAGCCAGCGTGGAGGGACTGTAGGATATTTTCATTGTGTTGTGGTACCACAGCTGAGCTACAGAAGGAAGTGGGAAAGCAGCCACTCATAGCAGAGGAGACCTGGCAGAAGACTGTCCGGTTTGATACAAGAGCATTTGGACAGAGTTAAATAACACCGTGATTTAATGTTAACATAGTGTAAACATAGATGAAATATGTGAATAAATTAAAATTAAGGTGAGGCTGTTAATGAGTTGTTTCCTGAACCTACATCCATGAAACAAGCAGTGCTTGCCTTTCATCCTGTGCTGCACTTTCATCATTGCTACATAAAATGAACCATTTTCATTGCTGAAATAAAATAAGTTCAGATTCTGCTTGCTTTTGTGAAAGTGCCTTCCCCCCCAGTAATTTTAACAGCTTTTTGGGCAAAACGTGATGAACCATATGAATCTAAAAATAAACTACTAAAAAAAAATCTCCATTAAACCATACCATCATAAAGCTCCCCTGCATTTCCTGTGTCAGAAACTGTCTTTATCTTAATGAGTTGTAAATAATCAGTTATTTTCCTTAGTTTTAGAATCAATTGTTAACATCACTTTTCTATCAGTGTTGCTTTGTTTAAAAAAAATGAAGCATCAGAGATACCATTTAAAATGTCTTCCGTATTGAATATCAATATTTCCACACCATATTTCAGATAAGGATGTAATTTTTAAAAACCTATCATATTTCAATTTAGCAGACTTTTTCTCATTGAAATATTTTTGGCAGTAGTTGCTAGTGTTTATACAGCCATATCCAGAAATTACCTCGTCTGGGTAGATTGCTAGACATCATAGATAATTCCTGACATCAGAAAAAGTTCAGATGTTAATGCTCCTGTAATCAATTTCAAATGATTTCTATAATCAAAGGATTGTTTTCTGGTGCCAATATGCAGAGCAGCCAGGCATCTAATTCTAAAGAAGAAAAATCGCCTGGGCTTTTCAAAAGATTTTTCTGTTTTTAGCTAATTTTAAATGACCTGTGAGAGGAACATGAAATATAATGGGATTTGTTTTTACCACTGTTAAGCATTGGGAGTAATCCACAGGTCAGTAGACAAAGGTATTTTTATCCAGATGAGAACACAGAGCACGGAAAAGAATCACAGTTGGTTTTAGGTCATACCACCAGGGAGAATCACCAAATCTTCTGGGTAGGTCAATAAATGCCAGCAAGCATAACTAATGATCCCAAAGATGTGAACTTTTGAAACTGGAAGCTGAAGTGGGGTTGAGGCTGCCATTCTTCAGTTCAGGGAAGGGTGAAGCAGCAATGTTGACAGCCAGTCACTGATGATGGGGATGGTGCACCACAGCTTTGACAGCACCAGCTAATCAGCACTGTCATCTTGCACGTCATTGTCAGGCTGTGACAAAGCACTGAAAACACCCAGCATGTTTCTATAGGGAATTATCCTGAACTTTTTAAAACCTGAATGGACAGAAAGGAGGAATAATGGGGGAAAAAAGTTCAGAATAGGAATCAGGTTAAAGATTCCTCTGTGACCAAAAGAAATAAAGATTGCTTTTCAGTCAACGAATGACTTTATAGTGAAGAAAGAATCAGCCAAAGTCTGTACATGGAGAGTGATTTAAAAGAAGAGGAATTATGCAGCAACAACAAATGATCATACAGAAATGATGTTGTATGAAAGACAAGCAGAACTTCAGTACTCAGACAGTAACAAAATCCTGCAGAAATTCTGCTTGCTTTTCTTCACAGTAAGAATGATCTGTTTATTCTTTCTTTTTGTTTTCCTTATTTTAAGAAGTTAATTATCCAAACAAGGGCCTTCCATTTTATTCCATGACTGCTTAATTCCCTTAAAAGCCTGTAGGTAAGGTGCTTTGTCAGAAGTCTTTCAGAAATCCATTTTGACCCATTTATCCTCCTGTTTGTTTAATGATTCAAAGAACTGCAGTGATTTCTTCCAGTCCTGCTTTGCTTTTTTAAAAAAGATGTGTTGACTTTTGTTAACTGGATAATGTTTACCAGTGCTCACCATTTCTCTACTTTATTAAATTTCCTGCTATTGGGTCCTTAGAGACATCAGGTTTACAGATCTGTTGTTCCCAGAGCAGCTCTGGAACAAAGCTCTTTAAAAGCTGAGTTCAGACCAAGACAATTTCAAGCAAGAGATGCTATGCCAACCTTTATAGTTCTACAGTTGGCTCCATTCATTTTTTATAACGCTTGGATAAATGCCATCTCTGTCTGGTAATTTTTTTATTGTGCATTTTGTAAATTTGTTTCTTACCCTCTTCTATACTCTTTTCCATTTTCTGATGGAAATGATATGATTGTTCACTCAGAAAAAAAGGGATCAAGCATGGGAATCTTCCTAGATTCTGTCATGGTAAACACAGAGAACTGATTTAGTGCCTGTGCAAGATCCTGATCTTTTCTGAGCCTCCTTTTTCCATGTTGTTCTCCTATTAGTCCAAGTTACTTGCAACTAAGTTTTCTGCTCCTAATATACTGTGAGGAAAAGTTGTTATCTTTTATTTCTTCAGTTAACTGCTCTTCAAAGACTTTGTAATGTGATTTTGTATAGAGAGATTAATTATAAGGTAAATAGCCTAGGAAGCATTTTAAACTAAAAAATATAAATTGAGTATAACTAAAACTTGGTTGGTCAGAATCATGAGAAGTAAAAACTGTAAAATGTAGTTTCTTTTAAAGGTGGTGTTCATATGTTGTTATTTAAATAAAAGCACACTGTGGACACTCACAATTCACAGCACCTGTGAACAAACAATCCAATGGGTATCTTCTCATTAGACCAACACCTCGATCATGACTATGTTTTAGGCATCCCCCATTATTGAGGAAGACGGGAAGGAAGAGATCCCTTCCAAACTTATCCACCCTTTCTCTGATTTTGTGAAAAGGTATCTTATTTATTCGCAAGAAAACAACAACAAAAAAGCAGTCATTTGATCAAAATGCAAATATTAAAACACCCTGAAAACTGTGCTAAGATATGTCTGTGGGAAAAAAAAGAAAAGATGAGCCAAATTATTTAACTGTTCCCTGACACAATCTAAAGTTGTCAGCAAACGGGAACAAATTAATTAATCATTTCAAAAAAACCCCTCCCAGCTAAAAAATTATTTTTATTTATTATGGTTATGCAAATGTCTAAAGTCTAATTGCATTTTAGACATCTCATGAATTTGTAGAAAATATTCAAATCCTACCATTTAATTTCAAATAATTTTAATCAGCCTGAGAATTTGCCTTCTTTAAAGACCAGACCTTCCTAAAAACCTTAGAAAGAGGTGAAGAAGAGGGGAGGAAATAGAAATGAAATAACTAGAAAATAATGAATGTGATGGGAAAATTTAATTTTGTACAGGAGGAAATAAAGGACTTTATTTTATAATGCCCACCAACTAAATGTTGCTTGTCCATTACCACTGTTTGGAAAAGAAGAGGAAGTTTGCAAAGAGAAAGGGACATTCTCTGTTAAACACTTTTATCAAACATAGGCCAGTGTGTTTATGATTTGAAACACCTGCTCACTTAATATCTCTGGTATCATGGTAGTGCTAGGCGTGTATGAACAGTAGTTGTAACTAATAATTCCTTACCCTTATGTGTTACATCCATTGAATTTCTAGTGTTTCCTAGAAGGAGGTCGAGGCCATTATTTCTATGGTAAAGAATAAAAAAGAACTAAGTGGTGAAAAAGTGATAATCTTAAATTGTAAAACCACGAAGACAGTAATTTTTGATATTAAAACAATTTTTGTCCTTAAGTATCTTGATTGCCAATTTATTTCTAGTGTATTGTAAATAAAACATATACACACACTAGTGAATAAACACACACATTTTTAAAACATTATTTAAGAAACCACAATGATCTTTGTCACAGGAACACAAATCAGCTAGAGTTAGGAGGTGGACTGCACTACACGTTTGCTAATAGTGAGCTCAAGGTCTCTCTGCAACTCCAAGAAAGCTTTCAATCCAAGTCTATATGAACAGAAAGTAAAACAGATTATTTAACTTTTAGAATACAGAAAACTCAAACTTACTAAGTCAGGACAGAAAAGCAGGTTGGTAAATCTACCTCCTCGTACTGCTGTACCCTTAGAGGATGTACCTTTGCTCTTGTGCTTGGTTTCTGTTAACTCAATGTCTTCCTAGAAAGGAACATATTCTGCATGTTCCTCTTCAGCCCTCACGGAGATGCTACTCCTCTCTGTCAGGGTTTGGGATACTTTTTCTTTTTTTGTTTGTCTCTCTGTCTTAGAATTTTTTCCCCATTCTAGTTGCTGATTAGTGAGTGATTAGTTGCTGGGAGGCGATAATGGGTAGGTGATTAAGAAAGACAAAGAGTTGGCTCTGGGATGGGTGTGGCTGGCCAGCCCTTATCTAAGATTCCCTGATATCTGAGATTTCCCCTCAGAGAGGGGCAGAGAGACTGGGGGACTGGGACTAGTTAACAAGAGCCAAGCACAGCTGGAGGGTACCTTCTTCGCTCCTGGACACTGAGAGGAGAGGGAGAGAGACTGCTTGGAGCTCCAGGAAGAATCTTCCTCCACCGTGGGCTTCTNCAGTTGGGAGGGAAGGGGGTTACATTCTCCTATTCTAAAGGAGGCTTCTGCCCTCTTTAGCAAACACCTGTCTTTGAAACCAAGACACTCTCATAGGTGTGTTTGCTCCTATTCATGCTCTTCTATTCACTCCCTGCTCATCAAGGAAGCATCCCCTTTAGACTCACTCTGTAGTGTCCACCTTTTCTTCTGAAGAGACGATGGTTATTCCAGGGGAATCAGGCAATCTTACTCTCCTTCTTCCAGACATTTGCCTGTCCCAGTACTTTCCCTTCTTAGAACATGTTTCGTAATGAAGTTACAAAAAAAAAAAAAAAAAAGAAAAAACCGACATGCTACCCACTATTTTAAATAGCATTTAGATAAAGGAAGTTAATCTAATAAAAAAAAAGACACTCAGTCACAGCAAGAACACATGGGATGATTATTTGATGTTTTTGAATAATTTGATACATTTCATAAAAAGTGCTCTTTTATCCCCTAATGTGATTCTTATAAGGTTTTGTTTGAGTTACTGAGACATTCCCTTCATGGTGTTCTCATAATATTTTATTTTAATGTTTTAGTTCAATTACTTGATGGCTTTCTGCAGGTGAGTTTGAGATAGATAGATAGATAGATAGATAGATAGATAGATAGATAGATAGATAGATAGATGGATAGATGAAAATGTATAGAGACCTACGGAGATAGATACACAGCTTTTCCAGTTAAGATTTTACTGTTTAAACAAAATTTGTAACAACAGCAGCACTGCAGATAAGGAGGAGACAAAAATACACAGTATTAAATATTGGTACCCAGAGGAGAAACAGGCTACTCCTTCAGCACATTGTGATTATGGCCTTGATTCTTGCTGGCACACTAACTTTGACATGAACATAAAAATGCCAGGCTTTTTACCAAGAGCAAATAACCAGAAATTTGTCTGTTGGTTAATTTACTCTGTATAGAAGGCATTATTCATTACTATCCTGCAGAGCCAAAGCCAAGCTACAGCACAATATCAGCATGGTTGCAGTTAGTCCAAACATCATTTTTCTTCAAAGGCGAAATCCTCCGTGTGCTCCCAAAGTCGCATGTGGACTACGGTTTTCCTTTAGCTGGGCAACAAGCACTGAGCAAGCAAAGGGCAGGCAAAAGCTACAGTGCAATTCAAGTTTCCTGAAGACTCGCTGTGGGTGATTAAAGCAGTGTAGGCTGTTTTGCCAAGAGATTCCGCATACACAGCCATAACAAGTGTGAGCTTTTGCAATTGTTTAGATTATGCATTTTTGAGAAGGAGCTAAGGGATACAGCAGGCTGGAACAGTGACGGTAGGGGCAAATCCTCTGACACTAGATGATTGAGTAGTGCAAGCAGGGGATAAAGAATGAGTGCATGGTATCAGATGTAAAAGAAGAGAACATATGTATCAGAGTGGGGAAACAGCTGGTCCTTCACCCTTCCTCTTATGCAAGGACAAGGATCTGTCCTGAGATTTGCAGTCTTAGAGATGTTCTGTGTAAGATCTCAACCTTTCCCTCTGCCTTTCCATGTATAAATTAAAATACTAACTCTGTGCAATGGGAGTAATGTGTATCTGGGAGGGGGCCATCTGTGTGTCTCACATTCAAACAGCATTCTGATTCAGCTGAGGATTTCTCACTAAACTGTATTGGTTGCACCACACCTCTCCGAGACTCCTGCAGATGATTAGACCCGGATTTGTCACTTTGCACCTGCCCTCTCTTCTCCTTTCCAGCTGAGACTGGAAACGCTGTTCACTGAAGTGAATACAAATACATGCAGGAAATAAAGACCACAGAGCAAAGCACATGAATTACATCCCCCTTAGAATTTCATTGTATCTGCTCCAAACTCAATCCTTCTCCCTCATACTAGGCTGCTCCTAGAATTAGTCATCTGAATTCAGCGGCAGCTGAGTCACAGTTTCATTTCATAGGTGGGTGAGAAGAAAGTGGTGTCAGCAGAGACCTCAGAGCTCATTCCTCCCACAGACATCTGGTCTGTCACCTTGAGGAGTGCAATCCAGAAAGTTCCACAGGACAGCTATTCCACAATGAATATGAATAGACACATAGGTCCATGGGCATGTGGTAATTTTTGTTGGAAAAGAGTTATGTGCAATCTCAAGCATAGATAGACCTTGCAATACCAACTTCCACTTACTCCTAAGAAACAGACTCCCTTAACATTCCCAAAAGGAGGTTTCATACACCTTGGCAGAAAAGGCCCATTGGTGAATAGATTAATCTTGAGCATGTGGAAGATAAAATTGGAGAGTCACGAAAGTTGGAAAAGACTTCAAGACCACTGAGTCCAACCATTAACCCATCACCGCTGTGTTCACCACTAAATCATGTTCCCTGCTGCCACATCCACATGGCTTTTGAACACTTTCAGGGAAGGTGATTCCACCTTCCTCTTCCAATGCCTGACCACCCTCAGTGAAGAAATCAGCAATTACAATGCCATTTTGTGCCACCTACAGCACATCTCATGTTCTCACAGTCTTGTGTTTCAGAGGGAAGCAGAGAAGCTCCTTCTCTCACCAGCCACAAGAGGAAGCCTCACATAAGATAAATACCAATATAAATACAGAGCAAAGATGCAAAAGATGAACAATTTGATCTTTATGGGGATGCTAACACATGACATACTCATGAATTCAAACCACATACTTAATTTTTTGTCTCCAGCAATTCTGTTTTATCAAACAATGTTTACTTCCTCAGTTTTCAGAGGTATATAGACAGTCCTGGTTCCTTTTCTGTCTATAGCCGGGAGCTGCTGGTTATCCTTCAGTCTGCCACTGATGCATTTGGATCTTTATTTATGAAGGCACAGCTGCTGATAGAACAGTTTTAAACAACACACATTAAAATTTCCAGGATATCTTTAACATTTTCAAGTGGAATTTTGGATTCCTTCTGTGTTCATCTAAATCCAGTTTATAAACTGTCTGAGGTATTTTTAATTTTTTTTTTTTTTACCCAGTTGAGGCAAACATCACTTCCTCAAATAATTTCTCAACAGTGTTAATTATTTTTGGCTTCTTACACTAGAACCCAATATTGTCATAATTTTTACAAATTGGAAATATTTTAGCCCTCATCAGTTAATATTACATTTTATTTAAATAACTTTAGAGACTGAGAAATTGATACTGGATTGTATGGATACATTTCCACCTCTAAAGAAAACGTTTGCACTGATGTTCTTATAAGAATAGGTGGAGGATAAGTAAAAGTCCAGATTCTTGTTTTGTTCCTTATATTTAAAAAGACTTAGTTTTTCTTATGAAAGCACTGAAAACCAAATGAGAAGCAGCTGACAAAGGCAAGGAAAACTTAGAAGAACTAGGGTTACATGTTCTTATGAGACACTGTATGTCTTGAGCCAAGTAAGCCTCTGTGATCTAATGCCTATCTTTTAGTTTATGCCTAATCTTATATACATACATGCAGATGGATATTTCCTTGACATTGACATTGATTCAAAATACTGACTAAAGATGAGGCAGACTGCAGGTCACTAAAAATACAAGACTCACATCAAATACATTTGAAAAGAGGTATCAGAATTGTGGCTCCAAGTCTCCAGGATATACCAGCAAACAGTATCAAAAAGGGTATCAATGGGCTTTGAATGTGTATAAATTAAAAGGCTTTACTTCTTTACATACGAAATAAAAGGCTAAATGCTGTAGATAACACAGGAGGAAATAAGATGTACTTATTCCACTCATTGTTTTAAGAGAAGTCAAACTCTTCCTCCTTCCTTATTCATCTGAATTTTTGACGGTTTTATGAGTAAAGAGCTGATATTAAAGACTTCCTTGAATTTTCTATTGATTTGCAGCATCATTGTTCTTACATTCACATTTAAAAGCAGAAAATAATGGAAATATAATTTTGTGCATTTTGAATGTTATTTCTGTTTTGTCACGCAGGAACAAACTCCTCAATAAAACTGTGTGGGAAGTATTTGGATGTAACCTCAGGCAATATATCTGAAAATGTCAGATGAATACATCAGTGTTTCACAGCAATCTCCTGCTGTGAAGGTTTCCTCATGTTTCATTTAAACAGACAGTTTTGTTGCCATATAAAACACTAGGAATACTCAGAGCTTGAATTCTGCTTTGAACAGAGAATCTTTCCAAGGTTTAGGGAAGAATTCTCATAAGAGGATCACAGAGCAGCACACAGAACATATGCACATATTATATATGCATATGCAAAATTCTATATATGCTTAGTGATAACCACACCATAATGGTGAGCCTGATATATTTTTTGATAGAAGCCATAAGAGAAACTTTCACTTACCATGTCTTCCAGCCATACTGACGTAGATGCAAATCAGATCACTGTGTGTAAAAGTGCTGCTTAAAAATATTTTGGGTTTTTTTTAATGCAAATACATTGCAACATGTTGCTTATTATCCTGCTGCTGACAGAACAAGGGCAAAAGCCATCAAAGACATCTTAGAAAACCAGGTAACTTCATGATTACCTTAAAACCTCTTAGGAGTTCTACTTTTTTGTTTGTTTGTTTGTTTTATAGTGTCTTGCGTTTAGCTGGGATAGAGTTATTTTTCTTCACAGTAGCTGGTATGAGGCCATGTTTTAGATTTGTGCTGAAAACAGCACTGATTGCTCAGGAGAATTTTAACCATTTCTGAGCAGCACTTACACAGAGCCAAGGTGTTTTCTGCTCCTCAGCCCTTCTCACCAGCAAGGAGGATGGGGGTACACAAGGAGTTGGGAAGGGCCACAGTGGGACAGCTGACCGTGGCTGACCAGAGGGACATTCCATATCTTATGGCATCGTGTTCAGCATATAAAGCTGGGGGGGAAAAAAGGAAAGGGGAGACATTTGGAGTGATGGAATTTGTCTTCCCAAATCACAGTTATGTGTGATGGAGCCTTGCTTTACTGGGGATGGCTGAACTGCTGCCTGCCCATGGAAAGTGGTGAATGAATTACTCGTTGTGTTTTGCTTGTAGGTGTGGCTTTTGCTTTCTCTTTTAAACTGCCTTTATATCAATATATGAATCCTGTCACTTTCATTTTTCCCATTCTACCCCCATTCCACTGGGAAATAAGAACATTAAGTGCTGCCATTTGCCCCTTCTGCTACACAATTTCTAAATCCTGCAGAAAGACAGAGTGATTACTGTTTCTTAAACAGAGGAAGTGTGAGTCCTTAGTTTCTAAATTATGTAAACCACACTGAGGTTTGGAGCGAGGTGCAGCTGTGTTCACCTATCTCTGATTTCACATAGAAAACTTCTAATGCTGACCCTCTCTTTTGAAAATAGAACCCAAAAGAGGAGGTATGACTGTGTGCACATCTTTACCATAAAACAGAACATAGATTACTACAAGTTGTGCAGCAAAATGAATTAATCAGTCAACAATTGCGGCAATTGCTTTATGTTCTGTAATGTTTTGCACTTCGATTGGTGCCAAATGAACACTAATGAGTTTCATCTAAAACAAACTAGGAGGAAGAACAGAAGATAGGGAGTATAGAAAGAAAATTCAGAAGGCTGGATTTAGACTCCAGAATTCATTGGGTTTTTTATGTATCATTCAACCCTAAACACAAAACATTGTTATTCAGCTGTTCATGGGGAACAAAATGAGCATAAGAATCATTGATGCAAAGACACCCAATTCATTTGTAGCTGAATTACTCTGTTTCTGTTCATTCCACATTTCTATGAGCTGTTGCGGTGTGCTGTTGGCCAGATTTCTGTTCTCATGGCCAGGCACTGCTGTCCCCTCCCCACCACTCGGTATCTGGTTTCCCCCCTGGAGGGCTCTGTATTTCACAATCCTATACAAAGCCCGCCAAATTCAAACCCCGCACTCCTTCCCCATAGGATGTTTGTGCCTTCCCCCACCCTCTCATGTTGGTATTTATGTAACTGTAACTCCCCGTGCCAGCGCTTCCCTGGCATGATCCTGGTGCCCAAATATACATCTGAGGAGCCCCTCCGCCTGTCTCTCCTTCCTCAGTGCGCCTGTACCATCGGTGGGCTAGGTGAAACCCTGCTGGACCTTTGCCAGCCCTCCCGTACCTTCGGAGCAGCCCGACCAGCCCCTGGAACCACGAGCGGATGCCCAGTACCCCCACCGGAGGCATTGCGGCAGTGAGCCATTCTGATAAATCTCTTGAATAATGTGCCTTGCAAGGAAAAATCATTGCCACTTCAGTTGCTTTTGTTAGCAGAACTGACTGAAAAACAAGGCTTTTGATGCATAAGAGATTGGCTTTTTATTTATTACCCAGTAGTGGAAATTCCTATATCTGTATACAGCGAAACCGATATCTGCAAGAAAGCCTTGTGGTAGGATTTAACACTAAAATAAACCAAAAGCACGGTTTCCCCTGTTTATAACATCTATGTTGCTATAAACCTAATTTAATATCTAAAACTGGTTTGGATCAAAGTCCACCTGAAAAATATTCTCAGACCTCTGGCTGGATTGAGGTCCTTTGACAGGGAAGAAGAAAAGGACATCAGCAATACAAACCCAAGGACAGGTGATACGAGTAGCAAGAGATCAGTGATTTTGCTGTGTAAAATACCTGGGTAAGAGCCAAAGCTGCTGTGAGCTGTACACAGCAAGAGGGTATCAGCCTCTTACTGCTCGTGGAGCTTATGAATGGTATCTGCCACAGTTCTGGGTTGTACCTCAGCAAAATCTGAAAATGAATATAGAGAAAAATGATCAAAAAGTCAAGATGCTGAAGAAGCAGCATCTGGGGAATGATTAAGTAAGTGAAAAGATGCAGTTTTTTATGGGGGCAATACTAAATCAGGCACAAAACTTTTGTGGAAGATTGGTATTACAGAGTGAGAAGGTTAAGTCAAGGTATTTCATGAGACTGCAACACGGATGTGGTGATATGATAGGTTAAATTACCACCAAACATTAAAGAACAGGCAAGAGGCAAGCTGACTATGGAGTCCCCATACTTCTCACAAACTACAAACATAAATACAAAAAAATTGTTTCCCATAGAAAAGTTCTGTATTTGCAGACAGTTGAGCACAGTGTTTAAAAGGCTTTCTACCCTCTGTGCTTTAGAGAGGAAGTATAATCTACCTCTAGAGTTCTTCTAAAATTAAAATAAGAATATTGGAATTGCTCTAGAGCACAAATCAGCTGCTCTTGCATCTCAGTTGAAACAGTTTGATATTGCTAAAAGGGAGAGCAGGCAGCAATCACATTCTGCACCTCTCTGATACCCCTCAAAAGGAAGCAGTTGTGCTTCTAAACAGAACTCTGCTGAGCAACAGGGAGTTTGCTGGTAAATACTTTTGCAAATATATGATTGACTTGCTTTCAGTGGCTGCTGCAAAATCAGTCTATGCCTCCAGCTCATGGAATAAAACCTTATAGCAAAATAGTTTAATAAAATACATTGCTTCACTGTGATACTTCTAATTTTGTGTGTTCTACTGGGATTTCTTTCTAAAGAATGAAACTTCTTTATATTTATTAGCTTTCCAGAAAATTAGCAACAGTAATTACAAAATCCTTCTCAGGTTCACATGTTATTCTGATTTTATGCGTGGTGAACCTGTAGAAAATACCTTTGCTTCCTTGAGCTGCTTCTGCTTTTGTATCATAATGAAGACCCAGGGTAAAATAACAACAGCTGAGCATAGTTAAATATTTCATATTGAGTTACAGGGAACATCCTGAAGTGTGCATTTTCTGAGAATTATTTGTTCAATGCTCTTGTTCTGTATGCAGACATTAGTATTAGATTTGTATGACTACATTGAAAATATAAATAAATATCAACATTCTGTATAATTTTTTCTCTAGAGAGGTGACAAGAGCTACATTAGTGCTTAAGAGTCTTGAATTTAAAGAGGAAAAATTACTACATTGTGTTCATTTGAAGTATTTGGCCTTTTCATATTTTTAATTCTATGTTTTATTGACTAAACTGTATGTAATTCATTAATATTCTATATGAAAATATTTTTATGTATCCTATGTTTCTGCTAGAAACTTAATCCATTCACCTTGTACAATGTTTAATAATATTTTATTCTATTCTACTCAAGAGATCACTAACAACAGCTGATATCTGGCTCTGATGATCCCATTTTTGAGTAGTTTCAACTAATTATTGTAATAAATCTTAGTATATTGAAACTTGAAACACCATGAGGATACTCTAGGGTAGTTTTTATTGTGTGCTAGAAAGTATTCACTGTTATAGAAACTTCTGAAATTATTTAAGCTTTTATCAGAGATGTTATGTGCTGTTTTGGGAATTCTATTAATTTGAAACAGTGATTGCACTGGTCTGATTTATACTATCCTTTACACTGCCACGTGGTTTTTCCACAGAGCATACGTTGTATATGTTAATTACTAGAAGTGGTTTTAAGTGCCCTGATTAACTTCATTGACTTTATGTAATCCAATAACTGTCAGTGCTTATATGGCACTGCTAAAAATGACCTTGAGATCTCAATTCTTGGTACCATTCATCTACAAACCAAAGTCCGTGGCACAACAATTTTGTGAAGCAAAGTCTGGATGCAGATACACAGGAGGCTTGGAATAGGGAACATAATAAAATGAATAATTCCGAGCGTTAGATTTAAATAATCCCTGTGAAATTCAGCAGCATAAAGACCAGTTATCTTATGTAGCACAGAAGGGTGAATAAAGGGTAAGCACTTTTGTAGTGAATAGAAAGACTCACCACTGATTGAAAATGAAAAATATTGAACAATGGGTATAAAGTTACTGGGAGCAAAGGTAGTTTGGAAATTGAAGGTTATTTCAAGATAATTCTGTTTATTTTATGAAGAGAGGTTTTTAATCAAAAGAAGTAACCCAGGAGGCCTTTACCCGTATATTTTTTATTTCAGAAAGAAACAAGTGATGCATACTTTGAGACAAAAGAGCCACAATTGTTGTCCTGTGAACACTTCTGTGAAGCATTCTACAACATGCTGCTTGAAATCTTCCAAATACTTTTTCCGTATGTACCAAGCAAAACTCTTGTCCTTGAGTCTGCCTCCTCCCTGATCGCTGAACTCCAATATATCTATATAACCTGTATTTGAGCTTCAGAGAATAATCACTGGTAAAGAGAATGGTAAACAAAAAACTCCCTTGATGCATCTTTTCTGGCAATACACAGGCATGTGAAAATTTGCGTATCACTGCGCCATAAATCAAAGTATTACAACAAACAGAGGGTGGTCAATAATATATAATTACAGGGAAAAAGACAAATGTTTCATTTAGAAATACTTGCTCTGGGGGCATTTTTAAAAGGTTCTTGACATCAGCTCTCACAGCAGAGAAATAAATTCTGCAAAATCAGCCTGAATCAATGCTATGGCATCAAGACCTACTCTTATAATCATAGAATAGCTTGGATTGGAGGGGACCAGTAAAGGTCATCCAGTCCAGCCCTCTGCAATGAGCAGGGACATCTTCAACTAGATCAGGTTACTCAGACTTCCTTGAATGTTCCCAGGGATGGAGCCTCTGCCACCTCTCAGGGCAACCTGTCCGGTGTTTTACCACACTTGTGATAAAAACTTCTTCATTATTTCTAGTCTAAATCTATCATCTTTTAGTTTAAAACTTTACCTTATCACAACAGGTCCTACTAAAACACATATCCTCATTTTTCTTACAAGCCCTTTTTAAGAACTGAAGGGCCACAAGGAAGTCTCCCTGGAGACTGCTCCAGGATGAGCAACTCCTACTCTCTGAGTCTTTCCTCATAGAAAGGATCTCCAGCGCTGTGGTCACCATCATGGCACTCCTCTGGACTGTCTCCAAGAGGTCCACGTCCTTCTTATTTTGGGGATGCAGATCTGGATGCAGCACTTCAGGCAGGGTCTCACCAGAGCAGAGCAGAGCAGAGGGGAAGAATTCCCCCTGTCCCTGTTGACCGTGATTCCCCCTGTCCCTGTTGACCATGCTGCTTTGGATGCAGTCCAGCACACATTTGGCTTTCTGGACTTCAAATGCACACTGTCATCTGGTGTTGAGCTTCTTATCAACCAAGGCCTTCTCTTCAGGGCTACCCTCAATCCATTCTCCACCCAGCCTGTATTTGTGCTTGGGATTCCCCTGGCCCAGGTGCAGCACCTTGCACTTGGCCTTGGTGAACTTCATGAAGTTTGCATGGGCCCACCTCTCAAGTTCGTCCCGGTCCCTCTGGATGGCATCTCTTCCATCAGGTGTGTCAACTTGGTGTCACATGGTGTTGCCTGCAAACTTGCTGAGGGTGCACTATGCCTCATTGACTGTGTAAATGAGGAACATTAAGCAGGGCTGGTCCCCATATGGACCCCTTAAGGACATCACTTGTCACTGACCACTCTCTGGACATTGAGCTGTTGATCACTACCCTCTGGATCAAGCCATCCAAATAAATCCTTGTACACTGAACAGTCCATCCATCAAATCTATGACTCTCCAATTTGGAGAGAAGGATGATGTGGGGGACTGTGCCAAAGGCTTTACAGAACTTCAGATAAACGTCATCTGTCACTTTACCCTTGTGCACTGATGTGGTCACTCTATTATAGAAGGCCACCAGGCTGGTCAGTCAGGACCTGCCCTTGGTTGAAACCATGCTGGCTGTCTCAAATCACCACTCTGTGCCTTAGCACAGTTTCTAGGAGGATCTGTTCCATGACCTTCCCAGGCACAGTGGTGAGGCTGACATCTGGGTAGTTCCCAGGATCCTTTTCTTGGGATGTGATGGGAATTACAGTCAGTTAAATGAATTGTTCAAAAATGAGACGTTTGCACAAAATGAAAGGGTTCTTTTTCTCTTAAAAAGAAAATAAGGCAAGGTCTTTTAACAAGACTTTCCAAATATGTTGTAAAATTGTGGGTGTATCTAACAAAATATTATTGAAATAATAGGTCAATTCAGTGTTATTTGATATTGCAAAGGGCAAATAATATGTTCAAGTCTAGTGTGAAATATTTCTGAAACAAACATGTAGGAAGCTTGGGGAAAAAGATAACCTGTCACCACGAGATATAAGCAAAACACAGATGTAGATGTGGTACCTCATTTTCACATTTTAATTTAGTAATGCACTTAATGTCCCATATTCTTATTCTGTTCATTGATTGTCATCGTTATGCTCAATTCTACTTAGGAAATTTGCCATGACTCTTAGAATTATGACATGTGACAGACAGAATTTTGATAGGTTTAGTAACATAACTGACAGCTCATTTGCAGTTTCCAGATTACAGTGCTTCATGTCAGTCCTACAAAAAGATAAACATGTACACATGTTAATAATTGCACACAGAGAGTGAGATTTTTATGGCAATATCTGCTTCACTAAGTGCAGGGTATAAAGCTTAGGGTCTCATAATCATAAAACAAGGAACACTAAGCCTGCTTACTAGAGGCTGGGAAAAAGAGTGAAAACTTGTATTCTGGTCCAGATCAGGCAGGTAGGGTGACACAAGCCATGTAATTTTGACTGTAAGGAAAGTAGGTGTCCCTGCTACTGTGGGAGCTTCTCTGTGAGCTGGAAGAGGGTTTAGGATGTCAGCAATCAGAGCACAAAACCCCAGACGTGTGCCTGTGGTCGATGCAACCAGCTGCTGTTTTCATTACCTGGCTTCTTTGACCATATCTCTTGATAAGAGAATATGGAGAGTCATGTACTGTATTTGTCTGTCTGCTATATTATGTTATGTTATGTTATGTTATGTTATGTTATGTTATGTTATGTTATGTTATATGTTAGGTTATTTTAATCATGTCCTGTTATATCTTGGGGACTTAGTGCATTCTTGACCCCAAATGCCTTAATTATGCAGACTGTATGAGGGCTGGCAATTGCCAAGGATTACAAGGAAACCAGGGCAAGACAGGGCCCTTGCACCCTGCCATAATGCTGGCAAAGCCACCAATATTACAACAGTTTGCATCGTCTGAGGAACTGCCCCTGTATGTGGAAGTCACGGCCGATGACCCACAATCCACTCTGAACAAAGCACCTCTAACAGTAACACACTGTGCATTCTAAGAAACTTGCTTAACTAGAAAAAGGGATTTCAACATGAATTCCTCTGTAATGGTGTATTAATTGAAAGTGCTTGCAGTATCAATACCTCCTTATAAGAAGCTGTATTTGAAAAAGCCAGTTTCTGAAGTAATGGTGTGACCATTTTCAAGGTTATTTATATCTTTCAGAGTAACATCTTTCTGTATGAGTTTTACAGAACTAATGGGTTAATTGCTCTGATGTTGTAATTATGCTTTATGGGATTCAGGTATGCAACAGCTGTTGACCTTTTTAGTGCCACCAAGCCAGATAAGACTGATGCACCACAAGAAGAATAGGTTCCTGCTATGCATTTTTAAAGTGGATAAATCATAGCAATAGCTCATTAGCCTTCAGTCTTCCATACACATTCATTAAATAGAAAAGCATGTTACCAAGATTGCTCAAGGTTAAGCAACAGCTACAAGAGCATAAACGAACCTATGAATGCATAAAAGAACTTGAAGTGAATCAAACAAAAGTTGTTATTGGTTCCTATTAGGAAATGTTCCTACTGGGATTTTGTTATCTTCCACTGATGGTTGTCTATGTTACTGCAACATGCTATAACAGTAATTGCCTATGATATAGGCTTAATACCCCATCTCTGGGTAAAATAAATGCTGTTACAACCATTTTCAACTCTTTTTGGAAATGATGGTATAAGCATGTCCTGTAGATGAGGGATACTTAAAGATGTTCTGTATTAAGGAAAGTTTATTCCTCATCTCATTTTTACCCTGTATTTGCTACAGATGCCAACTGAAAACAGCTGTATGTTCAGTGTGTGTGTTGAGGTGTATGGATATCCAGTTGCAGCCCCATTTATTTAATTTAATTTTTTTTTCACGCTTCACTTCATGAAGCTTCATTAATAGAAGTACAGAAATGAAGATATGGGAATGGCCTTTTCCAAGAGATCATCTAGTCTTAATCCCATGCACTGAAAAAAGAGAAGACCGTTCTTGACAGACACTGGTTTTTCTCAAATACTGAAGAACACTTACCTTGTTTTTCCCTAGCTTTTCTGTTTCAGTCCTCTACCATCCCACAGTAGAAGAGCTTTTCCCATCACCCTGCTAACAAGTCTTTTTATAGATTAAGTTTATTTTTCCAGTCACACCTTTCTGCTGGTTACAAACGGTAATTAATCTTTCTCCCCTGATAGCTTATAATTTTTTAAGAAATCCTAATTCCTTCAAACTTCAGGCTAGACAGAGAAAGCTCACTAGATAACTTGCAATTTACATTACCCCAAGCTGGACATGCAGCCAGTCAGAACTGGACACAGCTTCAACTAAGGCCTTTGAGGAGAAGAGCATAGTGAAGTCCCTACCACCCCAGTGCCTCTCTGCTGGTGTTGTGTGACTGACCTCTGGGCTTTGCCTCCTGGCTGCAGACTCCATTCTTGTTCTGGGCCCCTGTGAGCACACACTGGGCACTAATCATCAAGGCAACAACTGCCCTAGCAAAGAAGTAGAAGGCTTGAAAGGCCCTTTGCCTCAAAAGATTCTTAGATGTAGTTTATGTTTTTAAGTTAAAGTGGTTAAAATAAGAAAAGTTGGTATGACTGTAGTTTGTTTGCTTGCAGGCCCCTTATTTCCTTCATTTTGGATATTACACCTTGGTTTGCACAGACCTCTGGGGAAAGCAGGGATTCTAGGTGTCTCCTGAGTGTCACCGGAGCAATGCAAGTGAAAGAAGCTCCAGGGTGGGGAAGGCAAGGGAATGGTACAGACAGATAGAAGTCAATGAAATCTGCAAGCTGAAAGGCTCTGAGAGAGGCAGAGAAGCCACACATAGCCTGGAAATGAGGTGACAGGCAGAAGGTGTTTCTTTAGGAATGAGTGGACGTGTGCAGAGTGTGCTCAACCCTCTGAAGTCTGCCAGACTGGAGAAAATGGTCTGTACCTAAAGGATTCATCAGTGGTCAGGATGAGGACTGGTTTTCAACAAATTTTATTTAGTACCTGAACTGAAAAGTAGAGTTTTGCCAGTCTCCCTCCACACACTTATGAACGTGTTCTCTCATGTGTTGCTAAAGTAATTAGAGAAAATATTAACTGGAATAAGGCTTACACGGGATCCTGAAAATAACAAGAAACCAGAGCATCATGGTGTCTTACTATTAAAGATATATAGTTCAATAGAGGGACCTAATTGCATTTACCACTCAGAGGGATGTTGAAACCCTTCCCCAGATGACTGACTTGAAACTAAGTGATTGAACATACTACCATCTTAAGAATTAAGTATTGACAGATGGTTAAAGGCGTTTCTGTGGAGAATTTTTGACAGTTCAAGAGAAATTCTTGCTGAGGCTAGACTTTTTTTTTTTTTTTTTTTACTTTTTATTGTTGATTGAAA
>VYZT01016456.1:0-70535 GCA_013400735.1 Pomatostomus ruficeps
CTTCAGTCAGGATGAAAAGGACATTTTAAAGCTGAGCAACATATTTAATGAGAAACATTTGTAAGAGCCATGACAAGGATTATAGATGTTGGAGCATGAAAAACTTTGATATTTAAAAGTGAAACATCTTAGACACCAAAGAAAATAGATCAGTCTTGTGTTCTGATAAAGAGATCAAATAATCTGTTCTACTGGAAGAGGGAAAAGCTGAAATGTGTAGGAATTATGAAGAATTTGGAAACAGAACAACAGACTTACGCTTTTCTTTCTTTACAAGTACTTGTTAGTAGTATCTGATGTCAACACAACATTCACAGTGATTTGAAGTTAAACATGTGTCAAACTCCAGATAGGAGGAGTCACCTTTAGATGTATATATTCTGTAACAAAATTCTGTAAGCCTTAATTGCCATTAGATGGCAATATAACTCCTGAAAGAAGGAAATACTCAAAATGTTCAGATCAGATTGAGCTATGAGACAATTTTTGATATTTCCTAACTCCTGGTAGTTAGCAATCAAATATTTAAATATTTTCTGGTATTTATAATTAAGATATTATGAAATGAAAAAACTTTATGTGCTGACAGAGAAAAATATTTACTGTTATGCAATTGATGCATAACATTGTAACAATTTCTGAATTTAATTTATTTTGCTTAAGATGCAAGGGAAATAAATTTAACTTCAATTCTGAAAATGTAAGAACACATCTTAAATCTGAGCTAAACAGAAGTACAACATGGCTGAAAGTTACTTTAATCTCAGTATTTGAAATGTCAGTTTCTCAAATTTAAGTAGTTACTCTTCTCACTGAAAATAAAGTTACCAACACCATATAAAGAATGACTACATGATTGTGATGTTTGGTATCTAGGTAATAGTAGCAGAATAAGTCATAAATCAAAATTCCTTTTGTTACAGTGCTCTGTAATTTCTTAAAATGTAATTAATTTGATGGAATATTTGTAAAAAGAAAAATCTACCAAAATATGCGTGAGCTGTTGTTAATGGTACCATTTTCACTATTACACTTAGCTACATTTAGAATACTGCATTTACAACATTATGTTTCAATGTAAACGACATAAACCTTATTGAATACATATATATATGAAGTGCACATCCTTGCTGCTTCTAATGAGAACTTTTTCTCTTTGAAGGCTGACACCCAAGATTGGTTTTCCTTGGAGTGAAATAAGAAACATCTCTTTTAATGACAAAAAATTTGTCATAAAGCCAATTGACAAAAAGGCCCCTGTAAGTAGTGTGGAGAATAGTATCACTTGCTATATGAGGAGATTTAAGCCTGCAGGGGCTTGCTCTGGCATTAAGGCATTAGTAAATGTTTGTGACATTTATTACTTTTACTAATAGAATAGTTAGTAATCAAAAGGAAATGTTTATTTTGATATATGGTATGTTTATTTTCTCTCTTTTCATTCTATTTGATACTCCTAAATTGTTGGGGGTTTTTTAAGTCAACTGATACTTTGTAATGCTTTGAAAAGAGAACGTAAGATGCTAAATTCTCTGCCTCTTCCCTCTGTGTTTTGTGGGGTTTTTTTGTTTGGTGTTTTTTGTGGTTTTCTTTTTTTTTTTTTTTAATTACAACAGCACATTTCATGAGACTTTCTAGGTCAAATGTTGTCAGAACATGCTAGAGAATAGTTTTACTTTTTTAGAATTTGAAATACATTATTTCATGTAAACCAGCTAATTTTTGGAGTATGCCAGGTGCAATATTGAATTTATCTTACAAGTTTCTGACAGTAACTAGATTTATAGATTATGGTGTTTGGTTGCTCAAAATGTCAAAACACTAGTAAGTTTTCATTTAACCAATGCAGGAATGCAGTAATGCTTTGAATCTTGTCATAAGTGTATTTTTTTAGGTTAATGGATATACTGGAATTATTTTTTTCCCTAGGATTTTGTTTTTTATGCACCCCGTCTGAGAATTAACAAGCGAATTTTGGCACTGTGTATGGGAAATCATGAATTGTACATGAGGCGGAGGAAACCTGATACAATTGAAGTGCAACAGATGAAGGCCCAAGCTAGAGAAGAGAAACATCAGAAACAATTGGAAAGGTAATTAACAAACTTCCATGAAACAGAAAAAAATTCTACCTTTTTAAGAAGTCATCAAGTATCGTATATCATAGAATTCTAGAAAAGAGGGAGCTGCTTTTCTTTCTGCATTATTTAAGCAGGTTTCTGAATTGGCATGGCTGCCCCATCTTAATAGAAAAACGTATCTTTTTTGAGCTTTCAGCATAATAATAGTAGCTGTACTGTTGTTCCCCGTTATACATTTTGTGAAAGCCTTACATCTCTGTTGCTTGATTCGTAGGGAATTTTATGCTCTAGGAGTGAACCCTTAAAGCAAGTTCAGTGAAGAATGTAATGTCCTGGCTTACCTTTTGTGTATTGAAAAAATACTGTTGCCATTTCTAGCCCAGATGAAACATCATGCCTAAAATGCAGATATAATTGTGGATTTACCTGGCCGAACCATAACCAAGGTTGATTATCAGTTCTGTTCATAAATTGTTTTCCTCTACAGTATTTTGAAGCAGAAACTGAATTAGAAGCATGTAAAATTGTGCTTCCCTGCTAGCTGAGGAAACTGGAAAATTGGCTACCTGCATCCAAAGAGTAGCATTTAATATACTGGAGGGTAAAAAAACCTTTTTATTTTTTTTTTACAGGGCACAATTAGAAAATGAGAAGAAGAAAAGGGAGATAGCAGAAAAGGAAAAGGAAAGAATAGAGCGTGAAAAGGAGGAATTAATGGAACGCTTAAGACAAATTGAGGAGCAAACAATGAAAGCTCAGAAAGGTAAGGTCATAGATTTCTTAAATCTGGCGACAGTGTTTAGTTTAGCTGGATAGTTCAGTTCCCCAATTCTCTGTATGTCGGTGTTTTTGTTACTTTGTGGGAGGGGATTAAGTTTATTTTACTAATAGTGGCAAGAATTTAGTAGTGTTTCATTTGAGATGAGAGATATTCTTTTTCAGTGTTTAAATGATGGTGTGCATGTGTTTGTCTGTATCTTTTTAATATAAACCCAATCTCTAATATAGCAGAAGTTTTGATTTAGTAAAAAGAAAATTAATGCATACACAGTTCTGCTCTGAATTATGAAATGCTCAAAGTGCTGAAAATCTGGAGTTGGAGGGAGCAGGGAAATTAGAGAGGAAGATTCAAAGTACTTAGAGTACTTTCTCTAAGATTTTGTTGAATTTAGCTTTTAATTTGGAAATTCCTTATGCCTTCCTCCTTTCCTATTCCCTTCTAAGATTTGAGAAGTTGAAAATTAAAGTCTTGTCAGACATTAGTGAAAAAACATGTAGTTTCACAATTTTTTCTGTTTAATCACCCTGTAGAGTCCCTGCCTCCATGACTTCCCAGTCCCTCCTCTCCATGCTCTTTTTTTTTTTTTCTACTTCAGGTTTGATTCACATTCATAAAAGTTTTGTTCCTCCTTTCTTTTCCTAACTGTTGGCTTCAAGCATGATAGAGAAAATCACTGGTTAAATCTATGCAAATAAATTACATATGCCTGGCACTGCTCTCCAGCTCTACCCCTGAATTTTTCAGTCTTTCAATGCAGAGCAGGTTGGACACATCCAGACAGGTAACACACTAACTGCGCCATGGAATTGTTTAGGGAGAGCTATTTGGCCCAGGACAAAACAGTGTCAGGGTGATTCTGGAGGTTTGACAATACACATTTTCTCATAACTTCGTGAGCAATATAGCCTAATTTCTGATACAGTACATAATGTTCATGTGTTGCTGGTCTTTTTAGCTTTCTATTCACACATGGAAAAGTCTTTATATAAATGGTGTCTGTGTTAGTTTTGTGTTCTCCATCTTCATGGGAAGACTTGTTTGAGTAGTGTTTTTAAGTAGTTTTATGTTTTATTAATTTCTAGGTACTGCATTTGTAGAACCCCACATACTTGTGATGCTGTTCATTTAATGTTATAACTGAAGTAGTAGTAGGCCTGGGAAACCAACTGAGGAATAATGAACATGAGACCTGCTTAAAAGTAGAAGTGCAAAGATGAAGCATGTGCCAGCGTACCTGGGGAGGTGCTTTTATAGTATTAAAGCTTGTGGTGAAGGCAGATGGATTATTGGAAAAAATGAGTACTTGTTTAGGTTTTCTGGTGAAGGAGCGCATGATAGCTGTGCCTAGCCAAGAACGTAGCGGAAGTTTTATTATTAGAACCAGCAAAGAGCTTTAGAAAGACTTTTTTCGTAGTCACTTAATTTTTCACATCAGGGGACAGGTATATTTTGTCTGTGTGAACCTTACCTTGCACTACTGGAAGATTATTACTTCTTCCTATTTCACTAAGGGTTCTGCCCTTTAAATTTCAAAATTTTGCTATGCAGGCAACTTGGACAGCTATTATCTCTCCCTTGATTTAAAATTTTCCTCCTCTGATGTACAGAGTATTTTTCTGACCCTTCCAGTTGGTCTTAAGTAATTTTGCTGGAGGCATGTGCCTAAATTTTCAGCTGCGATTAAGGAATCTGTCAGGCATTTTAATAAAGAAGAATTTTTTTGCTTTCTTTAAGAGAGTGATTTAATGTACCTAAAATATCCTCATAGTACGAGCATGTCCATGTATATGTACATGTATTTGGGTGTTTAGTTTTATCAGTGAGGTGACAGTTTTCTGAAACACTGGGCTGTCAAAACTATCAGGTGAGATGAAGTATATCCAAAGAATGTCTTAAAGTGGGGGGGAAATCAGGCATGGAACAGAGCTCTGTGTAATGTGCTCAACAGCTTTTCGTAGCTCGAGGCAGTCTTGTAAATCTTGGTTAGTGTTCTAGGTTACTTTATTTTGGGCATATTACAGCTGGTATCTGTGATACATATGAGGAAGAACTAGGTAGTGATACCCTGTCTGCAAACTTTCCTCTTGGCAGAGCTAGAGGAACAGACCCGAAGAGCTCTAGAACTGGATCAAGAACGGAAGCGTGCAAAAGAGGAAGCAGAACGCCTGGAAAAAGAGCGTCGAGCAGCTGAAGTAGCCAAAGCTGCTCTAGCCAAGCAGGCAGCTGATCAAATGAAGAACCAGGAGCAGCTAGTAAGAAACTTAATTTCTTTTCCTCAAAATAGGGTTAAAATTGAAAAAGATAGTTGAAAATTTAGCCTTTACTCTTGTTTATGTCAAATGAAGAAGTACATTGAAACACAAAAGTACATGAGATACTGTTACAGATTGTTGTGGGAACCATTTTAGAAAACTGCATTAGACTTGCCACTACTTTGCAAGACAAAAATAAAACTCTGGATCTGTAGGAAATTAAAAAAAGACCAGCACCTTTCAGACTGACAACACTCACTACATTCTCTTTCTACGAGTGTCAGGCTTATCCAGCTGAGAACAAGAGTAGCTTCCTTTTGCAGTCCCCTGGGAAGCCTCTTCTCTGAGGCAGGTCTGTTCTGAAGCTTGATGGTGGTGATGGGGAGTTGGTGATACTGTGGTTTGTTGGGGTTGGGGGTTTTTTTTGTTCTTTTCCCCTCCTATTTCCAGTATTTGCAGTGTCTTCACATTCTATGTTAGACTACTTCTAATTCAAGATTTGTGCGTAATAATCAAGAAAGGCATGAAAATAGTAGAAGAAATGATTTCTCAACAATAAATTAGCTTTTGCTCTTTTGTAAACTTAGCATACAATTCTGATGGCAAGATTTATCTTAACAGTACTTAGATTATGATCCAGAATCATAATCTTAATGGTGGGACCATTAAAGTTGTATTAGACTGAAACAGCCTGAAATCCTAGTTTGTAACTACAGCTTGCTGTTTCCCAGCAAGCTTTGGAAGTGCAGAAGATAAATATTTTTTTTCTGGACTAATTTCTATTAGGCAGGAGTACTCTGATTCATTCCCTCTGTCATGTATGCTTCAAATTTCTATTTTTCACAGAGAAGTGATGGATGGTAACTAACTCTTTTCAAGCCGGATCACAGCAAAGGCTCTGCTTTCTTCCACTGCAAAGCCAGAATGATACCAAATTAAAACTTGTACTTTGCTCTTTTGTTTGTTTCAGGCAGCAGAAATTGCTGAATTCACAGCCAAGATTGCACTTCTAGAGGAGGCCAAGAAAAAGAAAGAAGAGGAAGCTTCAGAATGGCAGCACAAAGTAATGAGCCCATGCTGTGTGAAGTCAGAACTTCAAAGAAACTAAGGGAAATGAGTGTGGAAATCTCACTGGAAGTCCATGGGATCATATCTCTCTTTCCCTTAGGCTTCAGAAAAGTCTGTCTTAAAGGTTTTTGTCCTCCAGTCTTCTGAAGCCAGCCTATGCTTCTGTTCAACTCATTTCTTGATATTACATAGTCATGAAGGGGGGGAAATTCTCATCGCAAAGGTATTGTTGAAGATTAGAAATGGCTTCCTTTTGTAGAATGATGAAATAGATTGGAGCTTTCTGTTAGAGAAGAAAACACCTCAGGAGGGAGGTGTATAAAATAATGAGTTTTGGTGGAAAGATGAACCAAAACAGTTAACAAAGGCATGTGAAATGCAAGGGGGCAAAAATTTAAAGCAAAATAGTATTTCTTCATAAAATCTGTAGTTAGCTATGGAATGTGAATACTTACTGTGTGCATGGGTTCCAAAAGTGTTTGAACAAATTTTCCTAAGTTCTGATTAAATATAAAATTTGGAGACATCACCTTTGATCTAGGAAATCCCTGAGCCTTAAATTTCAGGAGGCTAGGAAAGCTGGAAAACATTCAGTATGATTGCCCTATTGTTTCACTCTTCTCTTGTCTACTGCTGGAAATAGCTGGACTCTGGTACAGCTTATTTTGAGCCATATCTGGTTTTTACTCTGTGTCTCTATTTGACAATTCTCAGTGTGTAAGCTAGTCATGTCAGTTACAAAAGATAGTTTTGTGTGTCTGAGAACATCTCAAATACTTATTTTTATTTTTCTGACTCTTGATAAATCATTTAAAAAGATGCTAAGTACTGTTTACTGTATTTAGGCTTTTGCAGCCCAAGAGGACTTGGAAAAGACCAAAGAAGAACTGAAATCTGTGATGTCTGCTCCTCCTCCACCTCCACCCCCACCAGTTATTCCTCCAACAGAGAATGAACATGATGAACATGATGAGAACAATGCTGAGGCCAGTGCAGAACTGTCTTCTGATGGTGTCATGAATCACAGGAGTGAGGAAGAACGGGTAACAGAAACACAGAAAAATGAACGTGTTAAGAAACAGCTCCAGGTAATGAAGATTCATAGTTGTATCAACACAATTCAGGCTTTGGGTTTTCATTATTCTTTTGTCAAAAATTTCACTGATATTATGGTCTGCCAAGGAAACAGACTTCTTATCATTTATTAGGTTTATTATTAATTTACCAGCCAATACCATTCATAGTGTTCTAGAAGTGGAATATATAGAAAGATTGGATGTAATATTGTGCTTCGTAGTTTAGAAGTGTAAGTATGCTTTTGCATTGTCCAGTAAACATTTCCAATAGTTATATAATTTCCAGAACACTGCATGTTAAAACATAATGCTTTCTTTTTTCAATACCAAAACTCATTAAGTGGTATGACCAGATGCTTGCTTAGTAGTATTTGTGTTTGTTTGCAGTTACTCACGGGTGTTGTAAATGCAAAAACTCAAATTGCACCCATTTTGGATACTCTTATTTCCCTGAAACTGAGCAATTCCTCCCAGTCTAAGTCTTAATCCCTCAAAGCATAATAATCAATATTAGTGGTAGCCCTTTTCCTGGTTATGAAATGTTTATTTGGGAAGAAAACAGAAGAAAAGGAAAGCTGCTGCTTTGTCTGGCAGCATTATCTTTGTAGCATGTGTGTGTCGTATTCTTGCTTGGTCAGTCACTGAACAGATCAGGAAGATAAGTCTTTAGTTAAAGAAAAATTGAAAAATAAGGTGGGTTTCCTGCTTTGTCCTGCTGATCCCTTTCTTCTTGGATTTTATGATGTATGAGGTTTTTTTTTTTCTTTCATGCTTACACTTAGGTAAGGAAAGAATCCTATGCTCTCCTTATCTTTCCTTCTGCATTCCTTCTGATAGACCTCACAACCTGAGTTACTGAGCAGCACAACAAGCATTCCATAGGTTGGCATTCAAGAAATTCTTATCCAGATTGCAGAACAGTTGTTATCAGAAACTCCAGAATCGTTAAAGGATTAGTCAAAGCACTTAAATTCAAATATTTTATTCAACAGGCTTTAAGTTCAGAGTTGGCTCAAGCCAGAGATGAAACCAAGAAAACACAAAATGATGTCCTCCATGCTGAGAATGTTAAAGCAGGCCGCGATAAGTACAAGACTCTCCGGCAAATCCGACAAGGCAATACAAAGCAGCGTATTGATGAGTTTGAAGCAATGTGAGAGCTGTTATTTTGCATATATGTTCCTCGTAAAGCTGAACCACCAACAGAGAAAAAAAGCAGGCCTTTGCAGATTTGATGGATTGCACCCCACTTTGCCAAAGCACTTAATACCAGGTTGATTACAGTGACTAGAAGACAAATTTAGGGGAAGCTATTCAACAGTAAGGCAGTCTGTTAACCCTAGGTTTTGGGTGGGGGGAGGGTGTGGAAGTTCATAGAAAGTTTTTCCCCATTGTGTTTTCAGTTTGGTTGGTTGGTTGGTTGGTTTTTCCCCTTTGGAAACAGATGTGAAATATATAATGACTGACAAGTGTATATATTGCTTAAACAGTAAGAAATAGAAAGAAGAATGGAGCTGTACCTAAACCGGATAGGTACTATTTCAGTATGAAGTTTGAAATTAGTTTTCAGTGTAGCTGCTCCATTAAGAATTTGATATTGCTCACTTTCAGTTTTGGTTGTTTCTTTTCTTGTTTTGTTTTGGGGCTTTTTATGTTTGCTTTTTTTTCTCCCAAGTGAAATTCTTTGGTGTTTCATGTCCTGTCATCATTGATGGTTTTCTTTGCCTACCTGTTCACAAAGGTCTGGATGGCAGGTGGTAGTTCCAGGAAATGTTTTTAAATGGAACACTACCTGTGGGCAGCACGTGGCTGCTGATAGGCTTGAGTAAGTGTTGCTTTTCCTAGCTGATTCTTTTAGATGTGCAAAATGTTCCAATGCAACAAAGAGGGGAAAAAATAAACAAAGCTTAATTGTGCTATTTGCTTGTAATTATTTTATTTGCAGTAGGGAGACCTGGACCTTTCTGGCAAGGGAGCATATGAAAACATCAGTCCCAGGGAGGGGACAGAATCCTACCTCACTACTATGTACATGATGACTGGTCCTTCAAACACCATGAAAAAAAACTGTTTAAATTGACTGTCACTACACAGTGATATCATAGATTGCTAGGAGCCCTTACTCCTAGGATTTTATTTTACTTTATGATGGATTTATAGTGCTAAATACTGTCTAACTGCCTTCTGTTGAGTTTAAATTGTAAAAGCATCTGGTGTGTTTTAAAGCTGTAACCTGTCACTGGTATACTACATTCTGGGAGGGGTGTAGAATGTGCGTGTCAGTCAGTTTGGGTTTCAAACACAAAATGAAACTTCCCAGAATTGGAGTAAAATTGTTTGTAGCTTCAGTTTTCAGTGAAGCTAGCGTTGTAATTGTCATATCTGATGTCAGATCATTAAGTCCTTTCCCTCTTGGAAAGGAAACCTGCTTTTTTGAGAAATTTGCTTAGAAATGGAACTTTAGTAACAACTTCACAGTTAATGTGGACTTCAGTTACTCCCTGTGTTAGAGTACCCTAGTAAATATCAAAAGTGGAAGAACCTAGGTTTCTCTGAGGATGGTTCAGCTTTTTTTCTGTTTGATATTATGAACTCATAAATTTACACTTATCTATTAAAATTTGCCATTTTATTAAACATTTTTTTCATGCACAATAGGTTTAAATTTCTTATGAACAGTCTGACTAAGTTTGTTTTTTTATTTCGCAAAGTAAAAGTTTGGCTATGTGGGGTGACATCATGAAAATTAAATAAAGATACATTAATATATTTTTGGTTTGTGGGGCTAAACATATCTGCTTGACCTTGAAGACTGATGTGCAGATGCTGTGCACATGCTTCAAAATGCTGCTTGGTGGAAGTTGGTGTTTCAACTTGCAGTGCATTGTAAGAGCAGTTTTTGTTTCACAAGCTTCATACACCGAAGCTTAAGCAAATTTCTGAAGTATTTGAACAGTTTGCCATAGCAGGTGAAATACTGTGCTTCCAGTGAGTTTTCATTTTTCCCTGGAAAGTGTGCACTAACACTGATCCATCAGTTTCGGTGTTGGGAAAAAACACCAGTAAAGATTGTTGTTTATAAATCTACAACATGTAGAGTAGGGCTAAATGGATTAGATCCATTTATAAAGCTGTGTGTTTTGGTTTTTTTTTTTTAATCTAAACAACCAGGAACAACCATTTGTAATACGGATTTTCACAATGAACAAAGTGGTAATAGCTGCTGTCACCAGCAGTTGGGAACACTTACTGGTGCAGAAATACTAAGAATACGTTTAATGATTAATTGGTGAAGTAATTTTCCACATGCTTTTTCCTTTAGCATCATGTTTTGTGTTGTACAATTAAGCTACAATTACATCTACTATTTTGGATAACATTCATTGGTTAACAATAAAGAGATACAGTTAATTTCTCTGAGGTCCATTGTTGTTATTTAATGCCCTTTTTCTCTGATAGCTTTACTGAGCACACTGCAGTAGCCTCTCTTTCCAGAGCAGTGTAAAAATTTTGATGATATTTTTGTTTTACACTCTGGTCAGAATGAAATAAAAAAAATAAATCAAATTGTATCTCTAGAAAATGGTATTTTGCTTAAGAAATTACCATATACAGTTAGGAGGAAGCACTGGTGTTTGTCGATTCAAAACAGGATGTGAATCATCACAGCAAATTTGCTCTATTGAGAACAGAGGGTAATTTGGCCTTTTAAGAGCTCTATGGGTAATGTAAGAACTTTCAATCACTGCCTACATGTTGCTTAGCCCCAGGTTAAGTGAAACGTAGTTTAATGGGTCAATATCTTAATTATTGAGAAACCTGGATATGTTTGGGTTTTTTCTGATACTGTACCTTTTAGTGGACAGTGCTGTCAACTACATGAATGGCCATTTGTTTTAAACAGTGGCAAGTTAATGGGCTTTTTCATCTAATACACTTGAAAAAGACAGGAACAGTCCCATATAAATAGGTGTACAGATAATCTGCTAAAATGTGTCACATAAATTAGACCTCCTCTCAGGTGGCATTCCATTCTCTCCTGTATTTGTTTGGCCTTGCACTCAGTAAAAGCACATGATCCTTTCTGTTGCTCCAAAGGGTGGAATTGCCATGAAGAATTAAAACTTGCTACTTGTAAACGTGCATATTTCCAGTTTTATATTTCCCTCTTTGGGGAGCCCCTCCTGCTGAAGCCTTAGATCTGACATTTCTCACTTGTTAGAGAGCTTCTGCATAGGTAGCTTCACAATATTGTGCTTGAAAAGGGAGGTAAGTGCTTTGAAAAGTTACTGTTTCAAAAATATGCTCTTTAGGTGGAGAGAAAGGGATGCAAAATAGTGCCACTATTTACAGGCCAGACTATTACAATCAGACAGAATGCCTCATTGTGCAAGAAGATATTCTGTCTTCTTGAAATAGTCCCTTCTACACATCAAAACTTACATTTTTCTGGTCACTTGTACCAGTTTGGAAAGAATTATTGTGCTTTTCTTTTTTCTTAAAACATGTTCTCTTGGGCTTTTCAAGTGACCTGCTTTGAGCACCTCTGAGGAAAAAGGAGGTTTGTTCTAAATGAAGTATTTCAAACTTCTGAAGTACCATTAAAGATATTTTTTATACATTTTTAAAATATAGAGATTAAAATAGTCAAAACCTTTTGCTTTTGAAGAGGAACTTCTATGCAAGCATCTTCCATGTCTGTTTACAGATGAATAATCTAAAAAGTTGTTTGGCCCAAGACTTTGGGGTAATTTCAAGAGTCAGGGATTTTAACAAAGATGATGTATCCTAGTGGGCTGAGGTAGTTGATCCTGGTGTTTGCAAACACACTTTGAGTAAGAATAGCAACATAAAATTGAAAGCTTCCTTACGAAAAACCAAAGTTCACTTACTAATAGAAGTTGTCTGTCACACATAATTTAATTTATCTAGGCTGGGTGATAAGATTTTCCTGGCAAATGTGTGTCAATGTATCAGCGTACAAACTGTGGTGATTTCTTTGACCCCCCTCGGACCACATTCTGTTGTTTGTGCTTGCAGGTGGAAAGTACCTCCCTTCCAGTGGGAATGCTGTGCTGGCTGCTCAGCTGGCCGGGTGGCTGAGATGGTTCAGGCTTGCAGATGTGGGCACCTGCCAAGCACCGTGTCCCTCTGCTCCATTCCCAAGCAGCCCAATCCAGTGCCTTTCCTCTCCACACAGTTGGCTTGCAGGCAGGGGAGTTCTGCCTGACTGCTCCTTTTCCCAGTTCGGGGACCTAGTCGGCAGCAAGGGGCAAAGTAGGGCCCAAGGGCTGATGTAATGGTAGAGGGCTGTAAGAGGGGAGAAAACCCCAAATGGAAATGTGTGCCAGAATCCCTTCCTGGCCCCTTTGTTTACTTGTGTGGAGGACTCCTTTTCAGTGTAGTCCTATGGCAGCTGTGTGACCAATAATCTGTTTAGCAAATTTAGCAGCCAATTTGCTGGAGCAAGTTTCATTTCATTGAGCTGAGTCTAGATCCATAGGCATAGGCCAGTTACCTGATTTTGTTTTTTGATTCATGGAGTTTGTCATTTGTGTTTGCTTTACTGTCTGAGTTGCTAAACTGCTGCTTTGGAGTGCAGTTAGAGAAGCTTTGCTTTGCTTTGCTTTGCTTTTTTTTTTCCTTCCTTGCTTCCACACAAGAGATTGCTGCCATATCAAATGCTTATGTATTGTTCAATGTGAATTAAGTGGGCCCACCAAGCTGTCAAGTTTCTTCAGAAGGGACCACAATACTTGCAGCAGTGCCTCAGAAAGAGACAGATTATGCCCACACAGCTCAGAGTCTGGGGAAGGACAAAGTTAGCAGGAGGAAATGGAGCATTTTGAATTGCTGGTATTCCACGAGGTGTTTATATTGGCTTCTGTAAATAATATGTCAAGAGCGTTTCTGTTCACAGCAGTAGGCTTTAGGCAGCAGAAGAAACGAGGGGAGATGGAAATGCACATCAAACGAGGCGGCCTGGTTGGCGCAAATATTCCTAATGTACGCGTGCGTAAGAGTTAATGTTTCCTGTGCTCTGGATAAGTGGATCAGGTGAAAAGAGATCAAGCTCAGAGGTAGGACAATTGCGTTGCTTTTTCTGCTTATATGTTTTTGGGGTTTTTTTGTTTCTTTGTTTGCTTTTAAGCTACCTTATTTACAGAGGAGGAGTTGCCATTATCTGAAGGCTTTTGGAAAGCCTGCTGCCCAGCACTAAAAGGTCTTGGAGTTCCTTAGGCCACGTGCTCCCAGCCTGGCCTCTGTGTTATAGTTCTAACTTCCTCTGCAGTGTGGTAATTTTGCCCTGGCACATTTCTGCAGTGCCAAGAGCCGTGTACATGCAGGGCTCTGCTGCCCCACTGCTTGCTCCAGCAACACGAAACCCCTGCGTGCCCCTGTGAAACAGTAATCGCTCCACAGCCCTGCAGCTGCCTATGCACAGCTCTGCTCTGCGGGATCTTGTATCCACACCTCCCTTCAGCCTCAGCTTTCACACCTCTTAGTCACCCTTCCTTTCTTCATTAAACTTGATACAGTACTTAAGTTCTTACTCTATGGCTTCAGTAACATTCTACTAAACTGAGCTTACAGTCAATGGTTGACTACTCTGTCAAATGCTTTCTTAAAATATATCAATGAGCCACACTTTTATTGAAATAGCACTTCTGATTAATTAATAATCTCTATGAATATGGTAATTGCAGTTGTGTTGCCAGAAAGAGATATATTTGCCTTGGGACCAAGGCTCAAAACTTTTCTGCCAAGTGCATTTCAATCTTCAGCGAAGTTGAGAAGTAACACCCAGAATACACAGATGAATCGATCCTGCTGCTGCATTTATTGTTGGGAACAAATTCATTTACCTCTGAGTGAGCAGATTCAGTGTTTGAGATTTGGTTAACCCTGTTCACATACCGAAAAAAATTATAAAAATTCTAAGAAACCTTCACACTGTTAATCAGCACTCCACTGTTTGTTTCCTTTCCTTGAGAGTGTTTCTTTGGTTTTATTCACCTTTTGAATTTTTCAATCTCTTCTCTTGTGAACAGTGTTCTGGGTATCTGTGTCACTGCTCAGTGCCAGTTGTACTTTTCCATACCATTTGGAAACACAGCTCTTTCTTCTTTTGCATTTGGGATCTTAGTGTTGTTTTCAGCAAAGCTAGTGAACTCATCCTCTTCAAATTTAGAACTATTACTGCTGCTTCTCAAAATAGTGTTTGGATTAATTTTGGGTGCATGTTCTCTTATCAGACATGCATGGCATATGCCACCTTACAGCATAAATAGTTGTATTAGCTAGTTAATAATTGCTGGTAGCTTCCTGGAAAAAATGTCAAAAAACAAATATGTTGATGCAGAATCTGTATCACGGTGTTTATACCCATGAGGTTCAGCTTTGAGCCTAGCCCTGCTCACATGCACAAGGGAGCATGTGGGAGAGAGAGAAATGCTGTGCTTTTATTGTGTAGCTCATCTGGCTGGCTGGACTAGGCAGGAGAAAGCACTGGAGCAGGATGGTTATTCCTGCTCAAACAGCAGAGCTGTCAGGCACAGCCCCATGGTGCTGCAGCTTTGCTTTTCCGCACGACAGGCGTCCTGGATGTAAAAATAAAGAGAAAAAAAGCAGCTATGAAATAGCTGGCTTTTCCTGTGGAGCCTTAAATAAGACTTATTTATTGTTATGTTCCTCTCTGGCTTGAACCTTCTCTGCAGGTCACTATTGTAAAAGCTGAACTCCTCTATAGCATCAGCACAGATACCTGCGAGCAGGAGTTGGGTATCCCACGGCTCTTCAGCCTGCCCTGTCTGTAAAAAGCAGTGGCAGGGTGGGGGAAAAATACCTGTTTCTGTTCATTTTAATAGAGGGCCATAAAAATAAATTCTGGAATTCTGCTTGTTCCTAGCAGTGGCTTCGGTGTGCTTTGGGATGGCCCTTTCACATGTGCTTCTCCCAGTCTTCTTTGAACTGGTTCTTACAGCTCACTTCTCTTTGCTGCTTTACTGCTTGGTTTGGGCTTGTCTTCGTTTTGTTGTTTTCTTTTTTTTTTTCCTTCTTGCTGACATGTCATACCTTTTATTTCATCTGAAGAACAGATTTCAGTTCACATCACTGAGACCTTTAATGCAATTAAATAACTTTGTTTCAATTTGAGAGTGCAAATTAAACAGGGAAGGAAGATGTTGTGTAATTATTAGTTTAAAAACATTGTGAGCGCAAGTTTAAGCCTTAAGTCCTAGCAAAAAAATACGTTGCACTAGCTGACTACTTAGACTCAAGGTGAAAAATGGAGGCAGACAGCTAGATATGCCAAGGTGGGCTTCTCAAACTAAATTCATGATAGAAAAGTACTATGGTAAAATTCACTAGTTTTTTTATTTATTTGCATTTGCTGGATTATTTCGAGAACACTGGAGAGAAAATATTGAATCATTCTTCAATCATATTTCCTTTAATTCTGTTGTAGCTTATTCCACCACTTTAAGAGTAAAAATGCTATTTTTTCCTCTCCAGCGATTTTGTAAAATTATGTTTTGCCTATGACGCTGAAATTAGCTTTGCAATCTGGAGCTTAATGGATGAAACTATTTTCTGAGGGAAAGGTATCATGATTTGTTTTGTGTTTAACTGAGCTTGATAATTTATATATATGTATATATATGCACACATACATTAAAAAATATATAGATAGCATGGTTAAACTGGAGATTTCTAATACAACGTGTGACATCAGGCCTGGTAATAACTGTATTAAAGTGAAATATACAAGTAGATACTTAAAGGGACTTCGATCTCAAATAGTTTTGGAACTGTGACTTTTTAAAACTGTGTTTAAAATACAATTTAAAAAAATCACAGTGGGCAGAATATGGTTCAGTTTTGTTCTTGATCTCAAAATCAAATCTACTTATCTGCATGTTTGATTTTAGCCTCCTGTGAAAGCCAGTTGTTTCTGGGGATCTCTTAGTATCAGGAAGCATTTCACTGGTTTCAGTGGTGCCTTCCCAGCCCACAGTTTCACTCACTGACAGAAACCTGTTTCTTCTCCCCACCCCTGTCCAGGAACTGCTGTCAGACTTTTAAAACACCAGTCAGTCTTAACCACACGCCTTATTTGCTTATGCTCAAGCCCTGTAAGTTCTTGCTGACTTTCTGTGCCAGAAAATGATCTGTGTGGGAAACAGGCTGTGGTATAAAATTTTGATATTTCTACACATTATGTGCTGTACTTGCACTCATAAATGTAAGGGAAAAATGCTATTGAAGGCTTCTTACTTTTGAATAGCTGCTCATTCCCCATGCTTGCTAATTACAAAGAGAATCTGGTTATTTACTGTTTTTCATGATTCCTTTTGAAGAGGATTTTGATATATTACTACTTACAGCTGAAGTGTTTCTTTCTCTAAAACAATCAGAATGAGATGTTCACAACAGAGGAAGGTTCACATAGGAAGTTTGAATGTAAAATACTGCTTATTCTTTGCCTAGTCATAATAATATATTTAAGGAAGTCATTCTCCAAAAGGAAAGCCATTTTCAAGCCATTTCAACAATGAATTTTTATAAAAATCAACATGGAAAATATAAATTTTTGAAGTTTATCTTCACTCGAGTAAGTTTTGACTCATTGTAAAGACTTCCACTAGAGAACTTTAAACTTCAGGAGAGAAATAAATTTGAGAGAGATTCTTTATGCTGTTCTCATCTTTTTCTCCAAAAGGCTCATGCAAGGGAACAAACGGAATAAATGCCAGAGCTTACACAGCAAACAGCACACGTGCTGTGCTAAAAGGAAAATGTGTCTGAAATCATACTGGCTGTGATTGAATGTTCTACAGATATGTCCTGTATTTGGGGTATTCGTGCACAAGGCATTTTATTTCAGCCATTTGGGAGCAGTTCTAACACAATCTTACCTGTGTTTCACTCACATGTGGTTTGTGTTACCTGCAGTAGCAGATTGGTCCTTTAAAACTACTCCCTGGGTGGATTTTCAGTTAGGTTCTTTGTAATGCTAAAATTTGATACCAAAACTGAACTGCTATGTGCAAAAATTTGGCCTAGAAGAATGCTCGGAGAGTTGGACCTGCTCTTCAAGCTGAAAGTCTGTGGAGATGGGTTCTGGGTGTCCCTGGGTGCCTTGGCCACAAGAATCATGAGTTTCTTAAATCATGTTTCTGATGCTCCCTCGTTCTGATGACATCTTAGTAAAAGAGTTCAGTCAGAAATTAAACATGGAATAGTTACAGGGAGTGAAGTATGGCTCATATGATGTTGCTGCATATTTCTATCTATTGTTTAGTATACTTCTGCTAAATCTATTTGATCTCTCTGTGTCTTTCTGTGCAGGTTACAAAAGTACGATCTCTTGCAACCATTAGGATAGGAGCAAGGTAAAGATCAGCAGAAGACCTGGGGTCTGCCAAGGCCTGCTATTGCACTTCCGTAAATCTGGACAGTGTACAGTGCTTTAAATTAGGTGCTGCCTGGTCTGTGAAGAGTTTTTGGAAGGACCAGGAAGTGCTGTTACAACATTTCATTAGTGTTTGATTCTCTCATGGTCTCTAAATCTTTCCTTTGTTGTCTTTTCCCAGGAGAAAATTAGCTATTTGAAGTATTTAAGCTGTTGTTCTTTCCAGGAAAACAGGAAGTAATACTAATGTGTTAATCTATAACTTGTAACGGGATGTGCTAGAGAAATGTGACCCTCCAACGTGCTTGGGGCATCCTGTAGGCTTTGTCCACAAGTGATGTAGTGTGGGAAGCCCGACTTATATCCCGCCTGGGTAAAGTGAAATAACAGTAGACACTTTCCAAGTTTTATTGGTTTTCTACACAATTTCTAATAGCCTTGATGGTACCTGAACAGTGTCAGATAATTTTCTAATGTAAAAATTCCCAGTTTCATATGTCTGTACATACACGCCCGGTGTAAGTGCCCGTTGCTCCTTGCCTTTTGTACGCTGTCAGGATGTGCATACTGTGTGTACCTAACTGCGCTGGACTGTGCACCCTGCACAAACGCCTGAATAAATGGGTTTTAACCTTCTTCCAAGGAATCACTATTCATTTGATGATCAGTGATGCTGGTGCATTTTCTTTCACTTCTCTGAGAAGTTTTAATTTGTTTTGTAGCACCAATCCAAAGCGGAGTTTCCGGGTAAACATCGTGTGCTATGACCAGGTAAGCCAGTGAGAGGCTTTATTTACAAGGAATGGATTACACTTGGAGGAAAAGACAGCTGGTAATTAAGGAAGCTGTTAATTGAGTAGACACCCAAATTATTCTCAAATCCAGATAGCACCCCCTGGCAATATACCAAGCCTTGGTACATTCCTCATAGTGAACTTTGTGTTCCTCACAGTGCCTTCTTGCACAATGGCCTCCTGCATTGGGAACTGTGCCAGTAGATTCATCAGAGGACTTGGATCTGAAGCAGCAGCTGCCAAAGTCTCCAGCATGTGCCTAAAATCATTAGGTGATAACTGCCCAAGGAGGAAGCTGCCCTGGTGCTCTGCAAGCATCCCATGGACCTGGGACCTACCTTGGTGCTGCTGCTGTGCTTCCTCCTGTAGGCACCACCTCTGGGAGCAGCCCTCCAGCTTGGCTGAGGGAGGAGGGGCTGTGTGCCCTGGACTCTCCATGCTGGCAGGGTTTGGAGCCATGTCGCCACACCTCAGGACTTCAGGAGGGTAGGGTGGGCAGTGGGTCATGGCCAGCCTCCTGCTGAAACCCTTGCAGAGACAGGGGCTGTTGAGAAAGAAGCCACCTCTGCCTCTCATTGGCACACCAGGACACCACCAGCTGAAGCAAGACCCTGGCTCAGCCCTTCGAAGTTTGGGTTTAGGATGCCAAGAGGAACATAAAATCCAAAGCTGTGGAATTTCAGGATCTGATTTTCACACACAGGCCAGCACTGGGGTCTCGGGACTGGCTTGCTCAGCACTTGAGTGATTATTTAAAATTGTTTCTGCAGCCTCCCTCTCCCTGCATGACCCAGGGACTTAGAGTGGGGGTTTAGAGACATTCCTGGTGCTCAGGGGACCAAGGCACAGTGGCCTCCATGAGTTTTATGTCTAGCAAGTGTTTCTACAATAGCTGCTGCTTGGAGCAGCCTTCTTTAGGCCTGTGCTTGCTTCAGGTACCAACAATGAAAGGTGGTAAGACCCTTCCATGTAAATACATCTTCAGTACCACCACAAAACGTTCCCTGGGGATTTTGTCTAGTGCTGCCCTTGCTGCTTAGGATGCTTTTTAGCTTCTCTTGTCAGTGTTGAAGTTCTCTGGTGGATGTTCTGTGGAGTGGGAATTGGGCAAGATGAAGTAGAAGCCAGGTTTAAAAACAGAACCATGCAAATATTGATTCTGATATAATGAAAGCTTTGGGCTCCCTCTCACTGTTGATGGTAGCATTGTTCAAGCTGGCCTGGTCTGGCTCTGACAGCTCATTAGCTGGAACATCCAGGTTCACACCTGCTGCTAGTACAGCAGGAGCTGGGCTGGGAAGGGGGTGGCAGCTCTCCCCCAGCAGCTGCTGGAGGCCCCAGCCTGGGAACAGCGCTTTCTCTGCTGCAGCAGCCGCTTTGGATGAGCCTAAATGGCCGGAAATGGTCACAGTCTTCCCTGCGGGAGGGAGGGGGAAGGGGGCGCCGTCCTGCCTCTGGTCAGACACGGGAGGTTCCTCGGTCACCTCCGCAGCAGTCAGGATTTTGCCCTGGTGAGGATGTTGTTGGAACTGCAAATTGGTATTCACCTACAGGTAAAGGTCTGTCTAAAGTGTTGTAGCAGAGTTGTATGATGAAAAATGCTGTCCTTCAGGGAAGGAGAGAGTGAATTCAGTCGTGCCTGTGAATAGCTGGCATCAAAGAGCGGTGCCTGGTCTGTAAGGCAGGAAGCTACTTGATTGCCACTTGAAATGGTCGTGTCCTTTCTTCTCCCTCTCTCCTCCATGCTATTTCCACACTTGGTGGCTGGCCAACAGCTTAGCTTGTCCTTGCAGGAGTTCATCCTGGGTCCTTACCCTAAATTCACAAGTGGTCTTTGCATCTGTGCCTGCAGCAGGTGGCCCTGGCCAGGCGGGCACGCAGTCACTGTGGTGCAGGCACCCTGAGTCTCGCAGCTCGGCCACCTCACTGCCCTGACTGCAGAGGGCAATATTGTAAACCTGCAGCCATGTGGGGTTTTCTTCCCAGTTTTTGTGATGGTCTGACTGAAGTTCCGATGCGGCTTGGCTTTCTGTAGTTGATGTGCACTGAGGAGTTAGTGAATGGAAGCCTGCCCACCTCTTACAGCAGCACTTGCTGGCCCTCAGCTGGGTGCAGGTGTTCCATTAAATTAGTTTTAAATATCGAGAGGTGGGTGAAAAAGTTAACTTTCATTAAAAGTCTCATCCAGGTTTAGAATAGCGTAGCAGCCCCATTGCCTGGCAGCACGTGGCACGCTAACACTTTCTGTTTTTATCATGCTGACGTTTTCCTTTTTCTGAAATAATTCCATAGATGTAGCCCATGCCAACCATGAACAGCTTTGCTGCATCCTGTGTGCGCAGAGTTTCAGCGTTAATTGAATCACTTTGTCGCAGAGGAACCAAGGGAAGCTCATTTAATCAGGTATTAAATAAACAAACAAACATAACATCATCCCTCTCTGCAGTTCCTGGAGCATCTGCCTCTCCTCGCCATGGTGACCATGACCAGACCAGGGCAGAGCCTCAGCCTCTGAACACTGGGGGCAGGTTGGTGCTAAGGGTCACCATGGTCCGTACCCTCCAAAAACCCCAAAATGTTTAACTGGGTTTGAGCCCCAGCGGCTCTGTGGTTATAGACAGTCTGCAAACATGTGGCTCATGCCAGAGCCTCCAACAACTGCTGGAGGTGCCTGCAGTGGGAGAGCAGGTAGGAAAACACTGCCTGAAACAGGGACTTCTGCTACTGAATTCAGTTCACTTTTTTTCCCCCACCACCAGGGAAAATACTTTCTATTCCTGAAACTGGTAAAACATAAATTAAAATCCAGATTTGTGCATGCTGGAAAGTTTTGTAGAGGTGGATGAAACCCAAAAATTCCTTCTCCCAAGCACCCTGGCCCGACCCCAATGCAATTTTCCCCCTTTCAGGCCACTTCCTGCGGGTTAGAATGTTGGGTCACCCAAACCACCACTGCAGCTCTGGTTCCAGGGTGCAATTGGGGATCTCTGTAAGGTGAGCTCATCTGGCGTAAGGAGCCTGCCTGGAGAACATTGCCACCTCCTCATCCCCCACGCTCCTCTTGCTTATGCTTCACCCAGCTCATGTAAATTAATAGCAGCATTGGATTTCCATCCTATCTACCTGCTGCGCCTGGCAGTTCCGCCGGGAAAGAAAAAGCCTGACTGTTGCTATAGAGACCATCAGATGGAGTGACACCAGAACATCTTCTGCGCCACTGCCACTGAGTGCTCACTGTGTCCCAGCACCCGGCTGTCAGCCATGGTGGGAGTGGGACACCCCTGCTCCCCAAGCCACCCCTGTCCTGCCCTGCGAGACTCCAGGGAGGACTGATCTCCTGGGTCTCCTACCAGCTGGATTTACACAGGTCTTCCTCAGCCTGAAGCTTCTCCCAAGCTCTCCTTGGGTAGGCTTGTAGGCTGGGCATGTCCCCAGGCACAGGCAGGGAAATGCAGGGCAGCAGCTCCTTCCTGGTGCTGGCTGTAGGGCTCTGGGAGCCTGCTGGGAAGGCTCAGTGAGACAGGGTCTGACAAAGCTGGTTGGTGGAGGCAGCTTCAATGATTTTCAATGCTTCTCCTGCTGGTTCTGCCACACCAGGTGTCTCAGGAGTGGGTGCTGAGGGTACTGAACACAGGTCCTCTGTTGTGACACTGAAGGGCAGGATGATGGCGGCATTTAATGCCCGGGCTCATAATGTGCCCAGTCCCGTGCCAGCTTTTTCTCTATAGTCACAGCAAAGGGGGCACTTTATGCACTGGGACACAAAATCTCTACATGTTCCTTCTATTTCTTCAGCACAGAATGAGCTCAAAGGTTCTGTGAGGTTGGAGGCTGCTGCCCAGAGCAGCCCAAGTGACAATTCATCCTGCTTGGAAAAGGTCTCCCAAGGAGCATCCCTGTGTGTTTGTGCAGCAGCCTCTCCTCAGCTTCTCCAGACAAGGTCATGTAGGTTGTCAAGTTCAGGTTTCAGCTCCACAATAACTGACAGAGCCCTTTCATCTCCAGTGTCACAACACTTCAACCTGCAGCATCAGGGGCTGCTGTGATGCCTGTCAGGTTCACAGGCATTTTGTTAAAGCTTTCGCAAGAGAAATTTGTAAACTGGTGACAGGCTCTCCAGGCCTGCCCTGCAGGTGATGCAGGCAGATCTCATGGGATTGACTGAATTGGGGAAACTCACGGTCCTTGATCAGCCCAAGGGAGAAAGCAGAGCTACAGAGGAGAAGCCTCAGGTGGTGGTATGACCACTATCCAAAGCGACCAAACCAGATTATACAAACACCAGCAGCTTGGTGTTTTGAGAAAAAAAAGATTGTATTTGGCATTCTTGAAGCAATCTAAAAAACTGAAATCCAGCCTGTGCCAGCAAATCACCTATGAAGAAACCAGCACGCTTAGGGGCATGGCAAATCACACTGGTGGCTCTATAAATCTTAATTATCCAGCACACCAGTTTCTGCAAAAATGAGAAGCGAGTGTAACCATGGTAGTACCTGTGAGGTCTCACTGAAGACAAGAGTTACAGCTGGAATACGGATGTTTAAAGCAGTTCATTGGCCAAGGCCAACTGCAGCACTTCTACTGCGCTTCCCTCAGTGTTCAACGCTGCTGCTGCTGAACACACTCTGTGGAACAGAGTGGCCGAATCTTTACAACCACTTGTGGCTGGAAGCTGGGCTCTGTGGGTGCTTGGCCCCCTTGCAGGAGAGAGGAGCATGATGGTCACCCAGCATCCTACAGCTGAGAGTCAGGGAAGTGAGCAATGCAACCAGGGGAGTGGCAGCTATCTTTTAGAAAATAACTTCAGTGTGTCAATCCGTTCATTCCATCTTGTACTGGTCTTACAGTCCAAACCCTGGACATGCCCCAGGCCCTGTTACCTCTCGCTCTTTGCAGGGACAATGAGCTGATGGTTGTGGTTGGTGATCCACCCAACCCCACCCTCTGCTCCTCAGCTCTCAGGAGTTACAGCTCTGACCTTTGGAACAGCACAGTGTCAGCGTTCTTCTACAGCTGAAATGGATGATGTGTTTTTTTTTAATTTTCTTTTGCCCCAAGAAATGCCTTCAAGAGAACAGGAACTTGCAGGGAAAGCAACACATCTTCTTAACTTGCTGGAGTGGAGGCTGCAGAGCAAGTGGAGCAGGACAGGGCATCATGAGATGTGTAGCACCTTGGGACAGCTCTGTTCAGCCTGGAAATGCAGCAGAAGTTATTCACAGCCCTGAGCCCATAAAGTGAACCCTTCCCTTACTTGTGCTTTGAGGGATTTTTGCCCTCTGAAATTGCATTTTCTTGCCAGGTCATTAATATGACTGTTCTAAAAATCATAAAGGAAAGCACACAGCAGATGTTATTTGATTTTCTCATCCACTGCAAATAGAAGGTTTCTGGATCCATTATGCAGAGGCACAACAAAAATACTTTAGAGACAGAGAGACTTTAGGCACCTGGCCAAAGGAACCAGCAGCTCTGGGTTGTGCAGATCAGCAGCCAAGGAAACCTCATCTGGGATCATTGATCCATCTCTTTCCACCAGAGAGGTGATCATCCACCCAGATTCCTCTCTCTGCTGAAGTTCCAAGTGCTGATTTACTGAAAAGCAGCTATGACAATTCAAACAGCGCTTCAGAAAAAGTTATGTATTTCCATGTGGAGAGCATAAGGGCTTAGCTGAGCGGGAGGCAATGGGAGCACCTGGGCCAGCACTGCCCCAGCCTGAATTCTGACAAGGCAACAGAGGTGCTCAGTGTCCAAATGCAATGCAAACAGAGTCTGGTGTGTTAGAGGCCAAGCAGCCTCACAGCAGAGCTTGCAGAGGAGCCACCACCTCAAGCCAAGCAGCGTATCAGTGATATCTCCTGGGCTGGGGCCACCTCACCCAAGGAGCCAGGGAAGCACTTCCCATCCCTCGCATGACACACGTAGCTTCCCATCGCCTCTCTGCTCTGCTGCCGTTGTGATCGGTCCCGTTTGTGCTCACCACAATGACTCTGGAGCTCAGCATTCCCAGAGCTGCACTGCTGCACTCTTTCCACCCAGCTGCTGGGGAGGGACCTGTATGTCTCACTCCAGTGGCTCCATCTGCCCTGAGAGGAGGCACAGCTGGATGATACACTCAGGCTGGATGCAGCGGAACAGCCCCTTTACAGCTGTGCAAAACATTTGCATTAAGGAAACTGCTCGTGGTCACAACTAATGAGGCCAACACTGTATTGTTCCTCCTTTTCTTAGGGCAACTGGTCATTTTATCTGCATTCATGTCACCCCACTTCATTCCTCATTGCAGCGCTGTTGGGATGCTCCTGTGCCCACAAATGGGGAGGGAAGTAAAAGGGTCCCAGCAAGGCCTAGCCAGGCAAATGCAATTTGGAAAAATTACAACTCAACAGTTCCATGTATTTTGAGGACTCACTTTATCACAGCTTATAGCACCTTCTGCTGAATCTTTGCATTCATCAGAACACTTCATAACTATTCTATTCTAAATGCTGTTCTGTTCTACTTACGCCTTCAGTATCCAGAACTAGGCCACACTAACAACTATGCAATGGAAGACAAAGAAATATGTAGCAGTAACTAAGAGGAGACCAGGTCCACTGGCACAATGTCTAAATCCAAAATTTACTACTATAAATGACTAATGTGTCTTCTAAAACCCAGAGATTTTTTTCTTGATAAGCAAAATGAAGGGAAAGAGCCTATTAAATACAAATTACTACATTAGAAATGAACTGATAATCAATAACCATACATGTTTATCTATGGTCCCACATAACAGCCTTATCTCTCAATTAGAGACACATGTATTTGATGGCTGAACTATTCAGTGGATAAGGAATTGGCTGGATGGAGGCAGCTAGAGGTTTGTGGTCAATGCCTCAATGTCCAGGTGGAGGCCAGTGATGGGTGGCGTCCCTCATGGCTCTGTCCTGGGACCGGTGCTCTTTAATATCTTCATCACTGACACAGATAAAGAAGGGACTGACAGGACTCTGAGCCAGTGTGCAGGTGGCACCACGCCGGGTGCTGCAGGTGACATACCTAGAGGATGGGATGCTGTCCAGAGGAAAGTTCAACAAGTCCAGATGCAAGGTGCTGCATCTGGGTCAGGGCAATCCTAGACATGAGTACAGACCAGGAGAACTTACTGAAAGAAGTCCTGTGGAGATCTGGGGTTGCTCATGGATGAAAAGCTGGACATGAGTCAACAACATGTGCTCAAAGCCCAAAAAGCCACTTGTATCCCTCTTGTGGCCAGCAGGGCGAGGGAGGGGATCCTGCCCTTGTGAGACCCTTGTGGAATGCTGCTGCATCCAGCTCTGGGGTCCTCAGCTCAAAAAAGATGTTGACCTGTAAGAACAGGTGCAGAGGGTCACAGAGATGATCAGTGGGCTGGAGCACCTCCCCTATGAAGAGAAGCTGAGAGAGTGGGGGTTTTTCAGCCTGGAGAAGAGAAGGCTCCCGGAAGGCCTTATAGCACCTTCCAGCATCTTAAGGGGGATTACAAAAAGGAGAGAAAGGGACTCTATATGGGCAGACAGGACAAGGGGCAATGGTTTTAAACTAAAAGAAAGTAGGTTCAGATCAGAGGTTAGAAATAAACTCTTTACTGTGACAGTGGTGAGGCACTGGAACAGGCTGCCTAGGGAAGCTGTGGATGCCCCATCCCTGGAGGTGTCCAAGGCCAGGTTGACCAGGTCCAGTGGAAGGTGTCTCTGCCCATGGCAAGAGGGTTGGGACTGGATGATCTCTTGAGGTCCCTTCTAAACCAAACCTTCCTATGATTCTATGTTTGAAACTGTTCCAATTTACTCGAAGTGAGCTGTTTTGTTGTGCAGGTAGGAACAGAAAGCTGTCTATAACTCACTGCTAACTGCTCTAGAGATTTTTTTATGAAACAAAACCAGCCCATTAATGAGGAAAATGAACCTTTATTTTTTTTTCTCTAATAGCAGAATCCATGTACATGGTTTTTTGTATGGTTTAAAGGTGTTTTAAGATGTGAATAGTCACATCACAGAAATAATACAGAACAATCAGTGAAGGAATAAAGAGCCAGTTTGACAATTGCTTTATCAAGTAGCCCATACATTTTTAACTAATGATTTTGCCAGAGCGGACTTCAGGACAGTATTAAAATCTCACCTACTCAACACAAATACAGAGATAATGACTGGGAAAAGAACTACAAAATTCAATTATTGCTGCTGTATCTGCACTGCTTCCTTGCAGGATACTCTACTGTATGCTGGGAAAGCAGTTTTTAAATTTCAGTCTCATTAAGAATGTCATTTAGATAAATAGGAAGTAACCAACCATCCAATCTCACATGGTTTATTTATCTGAGACCAAAAAAAACCAGGTTGTTCTACAAAAAAGCAGAGAGGTTTTTGTTTTATAAGGCAAAGAGTAGGTTGTTATACCTTGAAACACAGAGGATGGATGTGCTTAAGCATCTAAGTAAATTTGGTTTGTAGGTGTTCCCAACACCTGCAAAGGGCAATCCTGGCCGAATGACCTGTCAGCACCAGTGAGATCTCCCTGTGTGTGGGAGGGGATGGCTCTCCAGCTGTGCTCCTCAAGGCCCCAGCACTGCTGCACCTACACCAGTCTGACTCGGCTCTTCTCTACCACCGCTAAACCGGCCCACACCTCTGCTTCTGCTCAAGTCAGGCGTCCGTGCTGGCATTGAGGAGACTGGGCCCTTCGAGGGCTACTGGGTGTGAGAGGGAACGAGAACTATTGCAATCATTTAGGTTAAAGGGTAGATAGAGTAATAAACATTCCAAGCACAAGCTATGACAACATTTTACGACCTGAAAATGGAAGCTGGAAAATTATTTTAAGCATACTGATAACCATGAACCACACACGTTGTTTGGTAGTGCCTTTATGAACATCTGTGATAGGCTTGATGTGCACCAGCACACTTCCCTGTACTGCATGGCAAGGAAAGCCCAGCATTCCACAGGATGCTTCCCATGCAAATGTGCACTCCCCGTGTGATTGGGTGCCTAGGTCACCAGCTTCTGATGAAACCTTGAGAAATGTATTCCAGAACATCTAAAGATGAAGTTTGAACATCTCTCATGTTACCGAGCAAGAAATGGAAAAACCATTTAATACAGATGATTCTAGGTTTCGTTACATCATTAGTCTAAACAATGTGCCCAAACATATTTAGTTGGAACAAAATTCTTAAACTATGCCTAACATTTACAAAGTATATAAAATGTGATTTGACATTTATAAAACCTCAGCCCTTTTATAGAAAACAAAACAAGGCCATAGAATTTTAAGTTTAAATTGATTGGTTTTTCTTCTCAGAAGTTTTAGTTCCTATGATAAAAAAACTTCAATAAACAGCACTCCACCATGGCCTTAAAATGCAAGGAATAAATTAGCAAGTCACACTGTAAATAAAAATAAATAGTTTCTAAGTTATTTTTATTTTTTTAAAAATGGTCTCTTTAATTGCACAGTATTTTAAATTTTCAGTAGCAATGAAAGGTCAGTTGGGTATTTTTCTAAATGCTCCAGAGAGCAGGAAAGCATTGTGTCTCATTTTTCAAGCTTTGCACATCGAAAATACCTTGGTCAAACCATCAAGTGATAAAAATGATAAATGTTTTTGTAGTCTCTTACTGTGGCAAGATGCTTCAGTATCTCTTACCCAAGGCATTCAGTCCTCCAGCGCTCACCCTGCTGGGGCAAACGCCCCCAGCGTCCCCTTCCAAGTGAGGTACTCTGGTTTACACCGACAGCTTTGATATTTTTGGAAAGGCGTTCACCATCAGCTACAACTTTCACAGCAGAAGTTCATCAACAGCTCAGCAACAGTCCACATCCTCCGAGGCTGCAGGAATCTCCTCCAGGGGCTTCCCCAGCCTTGTCTTTTTGGGGTGTCACACGAACACATCAGGCTTTTGGCTCTCCCCAGAGCTATGCTGCAGTGGAGGACCAAACTACAGTTCAGACATACCAAAGAAAAAATGGGACACCTGGAAAGATATGATCTTACCTCAGACCATTAGCAGTATCTTAAACCCACTTGCCAAATGTGTGTGTGTGTATATACAAATATATATATATTATACACATCTTAAAAAGTAAAGAACAACAATGTGATTAATACTGTCATAGCCTGGGCATATTTAGCTCAAAGTTAGTTATCTGCAGGACATACTTAAAAACTCTAAATATTGGCAACACTTCGTTGTATTGAAAACAGTTGTGGGCAGATGCCTAATGTATGTGCATTAAAAACACTGTATATCTATATACTATTACTAGTGCAGTTACAACAGTTTGGGATTTTATCTAAAAATACAGAGTCTCTGTTAAGTATCAAAACAACTCTCAAGTACTGAAGACAAAGAAAAAGTCTTGCCCTCTTTTTAGCTGAGGGACAGCTCTAACTTGAAGGTACTAAATCCTTCACTGCATCTCGGGCTCTCAGCTGGGGCCAAGACAGTATCACTGAATTACTTCTGCTATTTAAGTATCATGGGAGGTTACAGTTCAGTTGTTTGCATCAATGCAATTACACAGACAAAGGTAGTATTTGACCAGTATCACTGCATCCATGTTTGGTACTGGTGTCCTCGTTAGAAGTTGTTAAATACACAGACTGATCTCCTCCTCATGGAGGAGTTCACACACAATTCCTCAATCTGTTACCACAGCAAAACAAAAGGAAGCATCAAGGCAAACATTTTGTCCACAGTAAATTTCCTTTACCCAACATAAGCAAGTCTAAGGGGAACTAGCACATCATTGCACAACATTAAAATCCACCAAATTACTCCTGCTCTTGTATTTTTAAAGCATTTTCAGTGCTTGGGTGCAAAGCACAGAACCCATTACAAGAGTTCCCTAGGAATCACCACCCTTTGGGGGTTCAGTACTGCCCTAGATGTGTGGGGAGGCCATGGATACTGGTATCTCCTGCCTGGGCAGTGCAGCTCGCAGTCCCACGCACCTCCTCGCACAGATATCTGCTGAGCCCCTGCTCTAGGCCAGACTGGACATGTGCCTGGCAGGAGCATCCTGGTGCTCACATCACAGGGAAAAACACAAAACACTTCTGTTACATATGCATGTTTCAGTTCATGCTTAAAGGAATTAACTTTTGGCAGAAGTAAATACCTACAAAAAAAATAAATGTAGAAACCCATTGAAAACACAAACATAATAATTGCATTATTAAAACAGCTGCATCTACACTATGGTGTAGTACTTCAGTGTGTTTCAATTTAACCAAATCTTAGCGTACAACTAAGACGAGACCCATTTCCCAGTCCAAACCTCAGCGTCAGCGCTGCACCGATCTCTACACTAAAACATGCTCTACGGATGGCGACCAACCAAATCCAGGGAAAGCTGTTGCCATAGGTGAAGAGGTCTTCTCCCTAAACAGACAACGCAGGACAGACCGTGTGGAGCCCCTCTGGCCTTGCCATGGGGACGGGCAGTGGCAGAACCTGCAGCGTGCCAGCAGCGGAAGTTGCAGGAGCACCATGTCCTGAATTGATTTGCTGAACATGGTTCAGATTATTGGATATGTCTATAGCACAATGCTCTTCAGAAGCATTTACTGTATACCCAAATCCTACTTGCTGCAACACATGGTGTCACACAAGTAGTGAAAATGTCTTCGTATTCAAAGGTGCTTGGACATCATTTTCAGGCAGCATTTTACCTTTATTTTAGTGAGTTCCCACTACAAAGATTCTAGAAGGAAGAAGATGCCAATAGTTCATTTTTTCCTTTTAGTATGTGAAATTGAGACAGACACCTAAATAAATACCTACTTTTACTTGTCTAAATCTATTCTATGTCTGAAATCTCTAATTTTTAAATAAGGGATAAAATGTTGCCCAAAAGACTAGTTATAATTATACATTTGTGTTTCTAATCTAAAAATCAAAATAGTTCTCAGTTAAAAAGATACAATTTGTATCAACAGTAAAAGGTACTTTCTGGTTCTTCAGGGCCTTACTTAAAATTCCAGCAAGTGTACCAAAATTGTCAGCTATAAGAGTGTAAACTAGTGACATTTTTTTAACACTGAACATCATTACAATGGATGGAAACCTAAAACTGTCGGCAACTGATCATGTCATAGAAGTACATCTGACATCAATTGCAAAAACTATTTCTATTTTTCATATATATATATATATAAAAGCTTATGAGGTGCTAGTAAAACCCATGATTTTAAACCAGAAATATCCCTTACTAATACTAAAACAGACTTGGTTTGTCTGTTTCTAAAACTACGCTATTTGTGGCAAGAATCAGGCCTACACAATGCAAAAAGCCAAAAACTAACTCCAGAAACACATATGGTATCTTCTCTCCCTGCAACCCTCCCCTCCCCTGCCAAAAAGGAAAAAAAAAAAAAAAGTTTAAGTTATTATTTTGAGCTACAATATCATTACCATAGTGCAGTTAATAAATGTTGCATATCCTGAACACACAAAACCTTTTCAGGCCAGCCTTGATAAATAGCAAGAAAAATCAAACAGTATCTTAAATACAAAATTTGCATTGAGATAATTAAATTCATTTAAAAACAGGTAAATATTTTATGAAAAGCATATTTTATCCAGTACAGTTGTGCAGCAATACAAAGGAAAAACATATAAAACAACTAAAAAGGGCCCTACGATGCCAGGTCCCCATCTACTGACCAGAAATACAAAGAGCTGGGTAAAAACTCACGGGAACTGAAAGAGGGTCGCCTGGTTTGAGGTGGTTCTGAGCATTTGCAGCTTCTCTCAGCTTCCAAGCTTGCAAATTCTCAGTACCTTTGAAAATCAGGCAATAAGGCTTTTACCATATCCATAAATTAGTAAAAAAAAAAAAAAAGAAAAGTTTTTTCCTCCTCTGTTTGCATCTGATCTTAGTAATTGACTGCATCAACAAAAACATTTAACTATTTAGGCAAAACAAAGAAAACAACGAAAAGTGCCATACTATAAATTACCAATATATTGTTACCCATTTCACTGTTCACTGGTAACTCAATTTTTTGTTTCAAAAAATGAAGTCAGTGCTGTAGTAAATCTTTGTTTCCTACAAACAGGTGATTACAGCACAAAAAAGCTCACAAAAAACAAACAAACATACATCAGACATACTTATGGTGTTGTAAAAAGTTCAGAAACTTGGCTTGAAAATTGGCTTGAAAATTGCCTGCCAGAAGTAGCAAAATCCTCTTTCTGCAAGTTAGTATTTCACAGCAAAAGGATAAGCATCCAGCAAGTTAAAAAAGGAAACTAAAAATCCCAACAAAATGTAACAATGATACGAAAGTGCTGCATATAAACCCCTGATGCACCAAAGATTATAACCAGAGACCACAGATTTTATATATATATATATATATATACACACATATATATATATATATTAATTTAAACTGGAACATCCTCCAGATGTGAAAATGGCCATTAAAAAATTTTCAAACTAGAACACAAAACATATGGTACTTCCAATGCACGGGGCTATACATACAGACTCCATGACACAGTATTTCACATAAAGGGATTACTATATAACCTCCTTGTTGAGAAGGAGATCCCAAATGCTATTGTAGCAAACCTCCCTCAGCCTTAGAGCTGAGCTGAAAACTACGAGACACCGAAAAGATGCACCATCATCATCTCTCAATAACCTAGCTGAGATTTCTCCACTAAGATGGCTGCAGCAAGCTGCTGAGCGTCCGTCACGTGAGGGTTCTTCTTCATCACCATCCTCACGAGATCGGGGGGGAAGATGTTGCAGAGGTTAATGTAAACCTTCTCCCGGGTGTCTTGGTGCCGTGGGGGGTCTTGTGGGATTCCACAGTAAGGGACACGCCAGGCCTGGTCCTGCTGCTCGGGAAGGCTCTGGAAGGCGAACTGCTCGTAGCACGGCTGCGTGGGGTTGCTGGGCAAGGAGTACGTCTGGCGGTAGCTGTAGGCATCCATCCCATAGCTCTGCCTGTCCCAACCTCCGAGCCCTTCCTGGCCAGCATAAGGCTTCCTGTGTCTCAATGGGGAGTTTTCGTACAAGCGTGAATCTGAAATGCTGTCTATTCTCGTGGACACCAGGGCTCTCCCCAGATGCAGCGCCTTGGAGTGAGGCGAACTCTGAGACGCGGAGTAGTCGTTCGGACAACTGGAACGAGCGCTGACTGCCGGATGCTGCAGGTGCACAGCCATGTACGGAATGGGAGCTTTGTGGTGATGCTTTGGTTCTTCGTGACTGTAGCTCTGCACTCGTGCGAGAGGCTCGTGGTAGCTCTGCAGGAAGGGCTGGGTGCTAAGGCGGCCGTGGGGGTGCATGTGCTGGCACTTCAAGTTCTCCTCCAGCTGTGGGTCGGGCGAACTCATGTAAGAGCGGTCGCTGTAACCCACGTAGGAGTCGCTGCTGCCACAGCTGACACTCCCCTCGCTGCTGCAGTCGGAAGCTACAGAGCTAATCCTGTAGTCTGTGTCCAAGGAGAAGCGCCTCTCGGGGCTACGCGGACCAGACATACTGAGATTTGAGTATGCGCTCAGCATGGAGTAATACCCTACATCCACTGGAGACTCACATTTTGGATACTGGTCATAAGGCATTGGTGTTCCATGATTTTTGGTTGCCATCATCACTGTAGGATATTGTCCCTGTGGTCTTTGATCCTGAGGTGGGAAGTGAACTCCGGATGGAAGGCCGTTAGTTAAAGGTGCAGTACTTTGGGGTTTTCCAGCAGAGGAACTTGGTATACTAACTAAAGAGGGTACAGACCTGGTTTCCAATTTGTTTTTGGTGGGAAGCTTTTCCTCCAAGTCTTGATAGACTTGAGTCCTTATACTAGGATCCGATTGCCTCTTTGGAGCAGCACGCTTCAGCTCTGAAGTGCCATCACTTTTAGTGCTACAGGGAACACTATTGCTTTTTACCAGTCCTCCTTCACTCGTGGTTTTGGCAGCTGTGCTTCTAGACATGGCACGAAGTTCATCAGCTACAGATCGCTGAGGCTGATTTCCTCTTTCTGGATGATAGTATTTGCACTTGTGTCCATAGGTACATTTCTTCCCTATCAATACAGACAATATCAGATTAAAAAAAATTCAAACAAAATCTGTTAGCCATCAAATAACAGAAATGTCCCTCATTTAAAGTTTTACTGTTGACTTGAAAGATCTCACAAACGAGATAGGTTTCATACAAAACAGGGTGTGCTCTAAGAGCTCCTCTTCTGTTCTGTGGGGACAAAATAGGAAAGAAGCAGTGGTAGTGTCCTGCAGCTGATGCTCTGGGAATGCAGACCAACACTACTAGCCACATTTTGAGCTGAACGTGGCACTGTCAGGGAGGCTGTACACACCTGCTGTGTTGGGCCAAGACAATATACAGGCAGAAAACTAAATAGGGAAGTGCCACAGCCATAAGGCCAGCAGGCTTCAGCTCAGTCAAGATGCCTGTAGGAATGCTCAGTTGCTAAACTTTAGATAACTCAGTTTTCTGGAAGAAAACCTTAATATCTCAAGACATTAGAAAAGGGCTTCTGAAACCTGCAGAATTTAAGTGTTGATCTGGATCTATTCCAATGAATGATTAATTAAGTTGCTCCTTTAGTTCAACTAGTAGACACAGAAATGTTTTCTAAGCAGCACATGAAAAAAATCTCTTCATTTTCCACCATCAGCTCAGTATTTCAACCCGTCTCAGACTAAGACAACAATGTTAAAACCAATGTTAAAGAGTTTTTAACAGTTTCGGCAGTGTCAAAACAGAGCAGGAGCTTGGTCTCCGGTCACAGTACAAAAAAAATTAAATTGGATTAAATCAAATTACCATATGGACACGGTTGCTTCTTATGTTCTGGCACAATAGGCTTCTTCCTAAGAAAATTGTCCAGACTTGGACCATGGCGACCAAGAGGATCATCAGGAGGCATAAATCTATAAAGAAAGAAAGAAGTATTATGGAAGCAAACAAACCTTTTCATACTCCTCATGCAATGACCAAGAACCTCCTGACTATGCTGCACCATAACCTGTCATCCTGTTGTTTTTAAATCCAGGTACCTTGAGAGCAGTTTTGGAAGGCTCCGTTCCAGCCGCAGGTACTGCCTGAGAGGTAGGTCACAGGAACAGACTGAGTGGACACCTCTAGACTGCTACAGACACCTCTGCTCCAGCTCAGCTGATGCTCTGTGGCAAAGCAGGGCTGCAAATAACCTATCCTGAAATTAGAAGTAAGGGCAGCAATACAGGCAGCCATTTCTTAAACCACCACTACTAGCTTTGCAAAACTGTGCTGATGGCCTAGGACTCTTGCATCAGCACTCAGGCACCTCAATACAGGTGCCTGCTTGGTGGAGCACTGAGACCCTCACACTACAGCTGATCTGTAGGCTGGGGCACAGAGTTACTGTAGATGGATCTCATCAGACAGTTGAACTACAGACCCCCTGAGGTTTGTTCCAACATGGGCTTTTCCACGACTCTGGACTTACCAGTCTAACCACAGGCACTCAGAAATGTTGGCTCAATGTATCAACAGAACTGGAATATTATACCATAGCATACCTCAAACATACATTGGCATACACCAAAAGAAGAAAAACTAGCATAAAAAGACATAAAAATATTGCTACAAAAGCAGAGTTTAGAGTACTTTTAATCAGAAGATCAAATCTATGATTGACTATTCCTCCTGTTTTCCTACATATACCTAATGATTTGGGTGTAAGATAAAAAATTCGTACAAATCTTCAAACTGTCCTTTCCTCAATTATTTTAGTGGCACATGTAAAGACAGAACAACTTACTTGTCATTAACAAATGAATACATCAACAAGCGTTCATCTATGAACTTCTTCCATTCTGGCTTTTCATTAGCTAGATCCCTGTAGTTATCATTAGAGACAATGATGCCATCTGACTCGAAGGCTAACTTCACTATAAATCGGTCATCGTAGCACACCACCCTCCTCCCTTGCACACGCCGGGACGGTGTGAACACCAGAATCTTCTCCTTTTCTAATTTACGTAAGATTTCTTGATCTACAAGGAATAAGAATCAAACGTCAAACAAGGAAGAAAAGAAAAAAGTTTGTTTAATCTCTAAAGACTTTAGACTTGAGGAAGGAAATCCAAGCATTTAGGACTAAAAATGTCTTAGATGGTTATAGTACACCAGAAGGTGTCCCATATATGATATCTGAACTTACAATCAGCTGGCAATACTTTCAAAAAACCCTACAAGCAAATCAAAACCTCCTACTTGACACCATTTCTCTAAGTCTAACACAGGGGACCTTGTTCATGTTCCTGTGGTTCAATAGAAAAACTATTTTATCAAAATGCCTGTGCAAAACTCTGGCTGAAGGGGTTGTTTTAAACACCACTGAATAGGAGGACTATACCCAAGTACAGCCACGGCTTTCCCATAACTGAGCTCGTTGGTAAAGACAGATCTTTTTGCTCTCTTTGTGGAACCCAGCAAGAAACACCTTTTGAAACAATTCCTGTAGCTCACATTATTGGGACTGTCTCATGAAAGTCTCTGCCCATCAAGAGGAGGGGTACCTGCAAAGACTAGAAACCCCACATTCTGTACAAGTACTCAGGTTCTTCACAAATATGAACAGCAATCCCCAGAAAGATGTCTGATGTCATTTTGTAACCAACAGCAGAAATGGTGGTGACTTGTTTTGGTTTTTTTGTCAACATGAGCAATAGTTTAGATTGTATCTTTCCTTGAATGGTTTACACATTTATACATAAGTTCTTATCAAAGCCAAACAGATTTCTTTTTAATCCTTCTGAATAAGCATATGTAGCATTTTATGTAGCTCCTTCTTGTTCCACACAATCTGTCACTCACATATACTAAAAGTAACTTCCCTTTTCCAGGTGTGGAACCTGGAGATCCCAAGGAGCTTTGAAAGATGGACCTCAGGCTACTAAGCAGGTTAGTACTGAGGCACCTACCCCTCATGTTGATTCTCCTACCTATCACTCTCCTCAGAGCAGACAAGTTATGAAAGAAAAATACACAAAAAACTAGGCAACATCTAAAACAGCAGAGGATGCTTGCAGAGTGAATATGAGTCATGGCTCTCGGTAATGGTTAAGATCTCAAATAACTCAACTGTTTTGTAGCATAAGAAACTTGACAGGGAACATGTTCCATCTGGGAAAAAAAAAAGATTCCAACAGGAAGAAATACAGCATTAATATTACATATAAGCTATATGTTTGATACAAGCATTTATCTGCTTAGTAGAAAAAGCACAAGATCTTACATGAAATACAACCTTCTTGCATCCATAGAAGCAAACAGAAGATGTAATATTTTTACAGAAGATACCATACAGAAGATACCTCTGATCTTCCTCCCATTTTCAGGGTCCATGACGACGCATGGAAAACTGATTTCTCATTGCTAGACAGCTGGTCAATTCTAGACTTGCTGCTTTCTTAGAATGCCTTTTGGGGCTTCTAGGCCTACACACGCTTCAAGCTGATGTCACAATTTACTTCTAAGTGGCCAAATTTTTATTACTTAGCCAATGCTCTTCTCATACCCCAAACACTAGTACAGAGAAAGAGAATGGCTTCAAGAGAAAGGCTCCACACTGCCAGTGCCGACAGGGGAACAGCAGCTTTCCAAAAGTTTCCTTGTGTTAACATGCTGTATTCTAGTAGCAATCAAGCAAATGGAATGAAGTGTTGAGAGAATCTTTCCAGATATTTGAGAAGGCACATGGCAATCAAAACATGCTTCTGTAGTCTTTTAGAAGCTACAGCTACTAGACTCCAAAGCTTCCCTTCCTTTAATGGTAGCCATGTTAGGCCACACCTCAAAAACCCCTGTGCCTCCTCTCCAAGTTCTAGGGTTTTTTTAACCCCCAATTCCTTTCTGTTTCAACTTTAGGGCACTTGGAGAATGTCTCTCCAGCCTTCACACAGAACCTGTTAGTTTGATGAAGGAATAAAGGCCTCTACATCAAATTTTTCCTAGATAAACACATCCAAACTAAAATTTTCAAAAGTTATCTATTTGCTAATAGTAATGACAAAGAGGGGAACCATTCCCTTTTTGTCCAGATAATTCTCATAACCCAAAGTATGGGCAGTGACAGGCCAGCCTGGCAGAATCTGCTCACCACAAGAAATAATACCCAGGAAATTACTAACTTCAAACCTCTTTGGAACTAACACTGCAAGGACATAGCAGATTTTAGAAAAGGCAATCATGTTCTTCAAGAAATAAGTAGCAATGTTAAAGGAAACTTGAGCAGATGAGGAGAGCAGAACAGGAGGACTTGGAAAGAGCATTTCTTTGTCTTTTTCCTTCCTGTAGATCGTGATGAAGTTACTACACTAGAGATACTTTCTGTTACAGCCTTTCATTGCTAAAGGTTTGTTCATTTGAGCAGCAGTACTCGTGCTGTGCAAAGCACTGAACAAACAAGCAAAGTCGGAGCTTACCTGTTATAAGAGCATCTGGTCTTGACTGTTCTTTTCTCCATGCTGGCACAAACACAGTAACATCCTTGTGGCCTCTCTCCAAAAACCAATCTACTGCCAATTTGATTCCTCGACAAGAAAATACTTCTTTGTTCCCGTGGCTGAAACACACATTAAAATTTTCTATTAGATGACTTTGTTTTTCTGCGACCATAAATGGAGCTCAGTAAAATGTGGATGTCAAAGCCATGCTCCTCACTTGCTCCATGGTTTCTAAAGGCAGCTGGGAGTCTGTCTGAGCCTTGCCCAAACACAGCCATCATTTCCAAAATGGTGTGGGAGACAGCTACTACATCTGCTAAACATATTTATCACCTGTACACAGATTTGACAAGTAAAGAAAAATATAAGTAGGGGTTTTAAAAAATCCTCCTAGCCCAACCAAAAGTATGGGGTATAACCCCCAGCTCAAAGACTTGATGAGGGAAAGCAGGAAGCCCGAAATACCAACATGAGAGTGCACTGTGTTTAGGAAATGTGAGCTGATGAGCAGAGGTGTGCATGGCAGCAGGGGAAGGGATAGCAGAGCCTGCTGCAGGAGCTCTGTGAGGTCCCGTGTGAACAGGGACAGAGAGAAGGAGGCCTCCAAGCCTAAGGGGATGGCAGGCACTCAGCAGGACAAATTAGGTAAACTGGAGAGACTGTCCAAAATCAACATAGCAAGACTCAGAATGTGCTTAGTACATACCTCAGAGGGAGAAACTGAGGTGTATTTAAAATGCTATGAAGAGACAATTAAGCAGAAACTGATCAGACACAAACAAAACAAAGTATGTGAGTCTGTTGTGCAATAACTGTCTGGGCTAAGGCAAGGGACGAAATTATGTCATTTTCTAAAGGCAGACAAGTCCTTGCCCGACTTCTACATCCAGTTTCAGGCATGACATTATAAAATACATACATTAAATGGAAAGAATCCAAAAGAAAGTGAAAGCAGATATATGGGGAAAGGCTGAAGGAAGCACATTTAGCTAATCTTAAAAAAAAAAGCAGCTTGTGGAAGAACAAACCTATCTTCCATGTGTAGGAAGTAACTGAAACGGAGGACAGCAATCAACCAATGGGTGTACATAGAAAGGTTCTGGGAGCAGGGAGCTGGTGTGAGAAGAGTTTGGGATTGCTCCATGATGGGCACACCCAGCTCTAGCCAGCTCCACAGTGGAGGAGAAGGGCATGAGGGAACATCAAGGCTTGAGGAGGAGGAGGAAGTGCTTCATGAGGAGCAGGTACACCCCCAGAGGGATTTGCACACTGGAGAACAGGAAAAATGCAAGAAGGAAGGAGAAGCAGAGAAAAACTGTGATGTTCTGACCCTAGACCCCTGCACTGCTCACAGCTGCTCTCAAAGGACTGACTGACTGTGACAAGGTGTAAGAATGAGGCTGTGGTGACGTAGTGGGGAGGACATGTGTTTGGAGTGAAGCAAGCCTGGAATAGGAGAGACAGTCTTCCCCCTAAATATTTTAATGTTTATCTTTTTTTTTTCCCAATACCTGATTATATTAACTGGCTATAAATCAAATTGAATTTCCCAAGCTGAGTCTGCCTGACATAAAAAATTACTTGATGAGTGATGTCCCTGTCACTATTTTGAGCCATGGGTTTTCTAACTTCTGTTCCTCCTGTTTTCTCCCCCATTCTGCTGGGAGGAGGTAAACCACAGCCAACCCACTACAGTCCCACTGGGTAAGGACAGAAATGTCCTTAACTAGAGTAAGGAAGAGTTAAGCACTATGTTAGTAAAAGCTTTCTCCCTGATCTGTGGGACAGTCCCATGGATTTTGGGATCTCCTCACTGTACACTTTGCAGAACAAGTTAGACAGCTCCTGAGGCCAGTCTGGGTTCTCCATGCACAGGAGGAGACAAGCAACTTTATTGAGGTCTCTCCCAACCCTGCAGCTGTGTAGCAGAAGAAACACAGGGGCATGGAAACAAGCCAGCACCTTGCACTTGGCTGGCTTGTCATGTATAGCAGGTATGCCACAATCTGCTTTTCAGAAGGGTAAAAGACAATTCTTTGTCTGTGATTTGTGAAGAGGACAATACCATGATGCAGATCCACAGGAATTTTAGAAGTTCCTTCTCCTTGCATGTTTTGAGGTAAACAAAACACCAGAAAGCTATTTAAAAACTTCCCCCCCAAGTAGGGAAATTTTAAATACCTACTATTTCCACCTTTCTAAAACATAGCACAGCTGTGTCTTTCTTGACACTGAGGGAGTTTCAGTAATTGTGCAATGGACAAAATGCCAAAGTAAAAGTGAGAGAAATTTTTCAAAAATGTTCTGATTTCAGAAGCCTGTGAAGGAGGTGCTGTACACTTGCACCTGTGTCAAGAGAGAATGAGTCATGACTCACACCTCTTACAAAGCATCATTTTCAGCAGAGGCTGTCTTGAAGGTCACAGATCTCAAACAAAAGGAAAAAAAAGGAAAAAGGCAAAGAAGAGCCCACTACTGGATTTAAGTGAGGAAGTGTCTTACTTCCTCTCCTAAAGATAGTGGAGACAGTACCTGCAAACATAAGCATATACTGATATTGCAATTGTTGCCAGCCATAATTTGTAGATTTTAGCTGGCATGGGGATACTCAAAGGATAGTTTAAGCCCACCTTCCTGTCTATACAGCTACACTGTCAGGAATAATATATCTATGTACCTCAATATCCTATTTAGCTATGGTTATAGGCCTCTGCAGGAACGCATTCCCTGTTTTCTATGATCGTATCACATGATATAATATTACATCATAATAACACTGCAATAATAAAACACAGACCAGTATTTTTTCTAGGCATTGTTTATACAACTATCCTTGTGCTTGTTTGGCTGAAAGAGTAGTATCTTTGTGTATTTCAAAACTTACCAGGAATGGGAAACCAAACCACACACAGATGTGACACACTTAAAGTGCACATGCACACAATGCAGAGCAAAACCGGCCAACAGTACTTCATCCGTGGTCTAATTTCATCTTCCCTCGACAACACCAGATTGGGACACTTGGTGCACATTCAGTGCCCAGGGACAGCCATAAAGCCTCCTTTGCAAACCCTGATACAAAAGGTTACTGATTGTGCTATCAGCAGGCTGTTTGTATCCATGAGTATATTGTAATCTATTTTAACACAGTCAAGAAGGGCTTGTTCCTGCTCCTAAATTCCACTGGAATCACTCTGCTGTGATTGCTCTATACAATCTCCATGGTTTCAACTGGAGAATCCACTTTTCACTCCTGACAGTGAACAAGTGGTATGTTAGACTACATTTTAGCAACACTATGTTTCTTTCTGCAAGTGTGAGAAACAATTTCAGGAAAAAAAAATCCTGGACTCTTGGGAAAAAATGGATGTTCTTGCCTATTGCTTTCCATCAGGTTGTTGTTCAGGCCGTGTTTTTAAAGGCAGAGGGAGGACCACAGAGTTCAGCTCCTTAGTCTTCTCTTGCCTAATACAGACTACCAAAATTTTTTCATCCAGAACACAAATTTTAAATATACTTAAACTGTATGAAACAGAAGTGGGGAATGCATTACAATGAATACCAGCTATTCTGCACTGCTGAGCTAGTGAATTTATAACTTGTATATAATCTTCACTCCTTTTTCCGCTTCTTTTCAGACGCATGCCTAAGCTGGGATCTGAGCAGATACAAATTCCAAGGAATTTAAATCATTATGAGAAAGTCTATGGAAGAGATGTGCAATTAAAATTTGTTCTTTTGTTTTGTTGTTATGCAGATTTGATGCTCTTCATTTTGTGATCGCTGTGCTTCATCAGCTTTATGATATGTCATATGGTGGAAAGACTGAAATCATGCTACTGCTTCTGACTTATTTTCCTTCTTCTTCGTCGTAGAAAAGATTAGAAACGTTTGTATTTCTTTGTGAAGAAACTTTCTTTTAAAAATCTCTTTCCAATTATTAGGAAAATGAGAAAGCTCAGACCAGTCAGGTTGACAGCTGTAGCCCTGGGTGAGATACGGGTGTATACCACTTTGGCTCTGCTTGCTGACTATATTTCACCTACAATTCTCAGTTGCAAGATAAAGTATATGCCTTTAGAAGTACCTACTTCTTTTTCATATCACATACGAATGATTCTTTTTACCACCACTTTCGTATTTGGTCTGTTGACAGTTGTAGTTTTATTTTTAAATGAAAGAAAATAAAGTAGCATAATGTTTCCTTTGCAAGAAATCAATCAAGCATTTTATAGGCTAGGAGAATTAGTAGAAAGAGTAAAACTTCTTATGAGAACACTTTTCATTTTGTCCGTTACCTTCCTAGACCCCAAATTAGATTTTCTAGTGACCGTCTTGGAAAGACCTGTGGTACACACTCTTAAAAGACTGACTATTTAGAATACTTCCAAGACTTCTAGTGGGCTCTAATACAATATTCAAACCAACACTCAGATTCTGAAAGCTACAGAAAACACACACATTTGATGACAAGAGGCAAGGTCTACAATAACGTCTGTTGCATACAGGTTTTCGTACAACTGAAATCCGGACACATCCACACACGCCATGTAAAAGCATATTGACTAAAAGCAAGAACAAAGCCAAAACACATACCTGCCTAGTACGAGTTATTACAGAGTCACCAAACTATTTTCTTCTATTCTATCATAGGAGAAGAGTGTTCAGTTCATAACACAGACAGAGAAGAATTTCCACCCTGTACCATATCAGTGACTCATAGCCCTGGCAGCCTGGTTGTGTAACTAGCCTCATGCCTTTTTAATTACTTTTTTTTAAGCTCTACTAATTTGCTAATCACAGAAATCATTTGTCCCAAAGCATTTTGCAGTAACCCGAGCCTTCTACCAGTCCTGCATTTGTTCCCTCTATATATGTATATTTTGGTGCCAATGTGAAGCAGATAGATCAGTTGCCAAATGTTTTTTTTTCCCATTAGCCCAAATTACTTCAATGTTTTGAAGTGTTTTAAGGAAAAAAAGTCTTGGAAGCTGTCACGTATCTCAAAATACCTTTTGCTTGTAGGGCTTCCAGTGCTGGAGCACTCTGTGAGTACAGAAGGTGCTGTCTCCAGTCAGAACTGCATGTGGGTCTCTGACTGAGCATAAGCCACACACTCAACACTCAGAGGTCAAAACAGGCAAAGAAAAACTACACTCAAAGCTGCCAGTGACAAGCTCCTATCCATGTGATTGTCACTTGCTGGAAAAATATTTTATTTGTTCCTTAAAGTGACTTCTCAAAATAACCTAAAAAAACCAGACAGATAGTGCTACTGAAAGATGAATGTCTGAATCAAGGCACCAATATACAACCATGTCTACCAAACTCAGCAACACAATCTGAGGAGAAGCTAATGCAGCTAAACTGTTAATTTGTTAAAATAAATTGCCACACAAAAACTCCATATGGCATAGATAAGGCAACTGAGCCATCCTTTGGCTGACATAATTTGCAGTTGTAGAGAAACCTCTGTGTAGGCAGGGCATCAGTGAACCTTTTACTCCAGCCAGATGAGCTGCCACAGGGTGAACACACGGGACTAAGGCTCAGTGGCCTGAACAGAGATGTCTAACACCAGTTAGGCACCTCAGTGACACTTCCTCCAGCTGAATGCCACTCCTGAATGGCACTGGGGGCCGTGCCCATCACTGTCAGGCCCGGGTTATGCTTCTGGTGCACCAAGCACCTAAAAGATCCACAGCTGGCGGGATGGCTGGGCATGAAAGCTGGAAGAAAATTGTAAAACACCTGTCTTAAAGTGGGAATGTATTTAACTAAAAACCAACTCCCCAAATCAGCATCTTCCTCTCAAACAAAAATTAAGTATGCTATTTATCTCATGGTGTATTTGCACATGTACAAACAAGGACCATTTAAATATAAAGGCCAAGGTTTTCCAGAAACAGAAGCTGAAATGCATTACCTCCATGGCCTGGGAATCCTAGGGGTGAAGTTTTCAGAGGAATCTAATTGCCCAAAACAAGATCAACTGATTTCAATCTGCAAATCAAGATGGCACATGATCAAAATACTTTGATTCTTTTGCCTATAAACGTCTGAAAGTCATGGTCTAAAACTAGTAATAAAGCAAGTAAAAGAAAAAATTATTTGCTTATCAGTGCTATCTTCATGTTGCACTCTCTGTAAGCACAGCAGACTTCTTTTCTGCCAGCATGTTTTCAGCATAAAATTTTATAAATATTTGAAACATTCTTTTCTCAGTCAGCAAAAAAGTCTGAAGGCACCCAGGGTACCCAGGAAAAACTAATATGGAACAGAAGCAAATGAATAAAATTATTGTTTTCTGTCTTTGTAACTAACAACTTTGTTCTTTATTCTTTACTTCTTGGTGGCAAAAGCCTTCCTTTGATTCCTGTAAAGAAAAGTATTACAGCTATAACCAATTTTAGGCCATTTTCAACATCCCATCCTTGAAAAGGACAGGCAAAGGCAAAGGCAAAGGACTGTGCATATATACTGCCATACAGTCCTCTCTTCAGAAGGAACTCCTTTGATCTCAACCTTAGCAGTAAAGGGGGGAAGTCTTAAAGCAAAAGGACAAAATAAAACCTCAAAACCTTGCTTCTGCTGCCTCATGGAAAAACAGAACCTTCTCCCCTTGATCCCAAACTGGGGAGGTTCAGCTGAGGAAGCTGGGGATGCATGAAGAGCAGGTCCAAGAACTCAATGGAGAAGAGACAGATGTAGGGTGATAGCGATGACAAAGAGCTGCCAATACGCTGTTGTTAGATGGATAGAGATAACCTTCTTTTGCTTACCTCAGTTATGTAAAAGGAAAATTTTGGGTAGCTAAAATCTCACCACACAGGGAGGATAGAGAACTACTAGCGACTGAAATGTATTACCTGTCTAGTATCAGTGCTGTGCAGCTTACACTAAATACGGTCCTGAGTGCAATTTTATGGAGGACAAATGCCTCTCCCACTCACAAGGACCAGAGTTCTAAATGAAGATTTTGCATTACAATAGTATCATTCACACGCAAAAATTCCAACTTACCGTATGAAGCAGGGTTAGAGCTACACAGTCCTTTGAAAAACTGACAGATCACTGCTCAGGTATGGGATGACTGAATTCTGGGTCTTATCCCTTAGTTCAGCCTCACTCCCTGCTGTAGCAAGGGTCTATGAGAAGGTCCACCATAGCTCCAGGGGATTATCTAATTTGCTGTTCAGCTCTGATTTTAAGTTCATACACACAGAAAAATCAGTCTCATCTCTAAGAGCATTCTAACAAAAAACTTGGTGTGTGTTTAAGGCTTAAACTGTGGGCATCTTTCCTCTTCTGGAAAAGGATTAAGTTAACACCAAGAAAGGTAGAATAACGAAACAAGACCAGATTTGAAGTATCCTATAGAAGCTAAATAGCAATTCCTCAAGTCATAGGCTGCAAAAGCCTCCTTTCTGCTATTCAGTTGAAAGAAGGTGTTTTCTTTGTTTTTAAAACTTCAACCAATTCATAGTCTTTACACCATGCTGGAGCTTTGAACTTGATACACACAAGATGCATTTGATCACTCATTTTCAGTTTAAGGTGCAAATGACAAGCAATGCCATATGAAAGTTTAAGAAAAGCTTTCCAAGTGTTACCAAAAGGCAGAAAAATTGACTGTTGGGTTTTTCTGAATCTACAGTTTGCTAAAGCAGCTTGTCTGTAACAGGAGTAGTCACCAGACTAGACTGGCATACTGCTGGCTCTGACTTGCCAGAGTAAGTTGTTCTGACCCAGGCCTTCTTCTGTGTTGTTCTCAAGGAATTAATGAATCCATCTACCATCAGTTGATAGATGCAACCAGGTCCACAAACATGAACATCCAGTCACATAATTAGACATATCATTCCTCCTTTGTGTTGGACCTAGCTGTTCCAATGACAAAAACATCAGGTTATGTTTACATGTCTAGCGGAAAAGGAATCCTTTTTGATTCCCCCTGTTCTGAACTGGGAAGCGGAATCAACTAATTTTGCAGTCATCCAGTCACTAGATTAGATGCAGATACGAAAGCATTCCTGGCAGTGGGATAGAGGCAAGCGTGAAAGTAAATCACTCTGTGTCATTCATTGGATGTTTTGCGAAACTACATCCTTAATTAGTCATGGAATTGAGACACAGGGCAGCACAGTGTTTGATCCATTGGAAAGAGGACAGCTGACTCATTCTACTTGTATTATTGGACATCACTCACTTCAACCTTCTCCACAAAACTTTCCCTCCCCATCAAATACATCCTTTAAATGAAAATTAGTAGCTCTTATCTAGAATAATTCTAATAGTAAATGGTGTCATCAAGTATATGCATTACAACAACATGGGAGTAAGAATATAGATGACAGTCTAACCATTACTGTGATAATGTATGAGAAAGCTTCCAAGAACACCTCTCAAAAGACTATCTACAGTCTTGCTTAGGGCATGGGCCCATTTCCCTTTAGCAATTTCAGAGTGAACTCATTGGCCATGGCTTGGAAGAGCAAAGAGGAAAGATAAAACTGTGACAATTTATAGTTATGCATAACAGGACCCTAGACATTTAGATACAGAAATCTGAAGAAGATTGAACTGCAAGTGAATACCTGTCTCTCCTGCACTGCTCCAGACATTAGTCTTTTACATGTAAAAGCTGAAATCTTTCCAGTATTTAAAGTGCTTAGTTACTATTACCTATTTTCTTGAAGGGGAAAGGACAGATCCTGTGGGCAAACAACTGGTTGCACAACTACTGTCAGCAGCTGAGACTCATCTTTTACACACATGGGACTGGCTTTCCTAATCAAGGCCTGATTCCTAGAAAAAGGTGGAGTGCACTGGACCAACCAGCCAGTTGGCAAAGGTGCTTTTGTTCTGATCAACACAGCAATCCAGCAAACCAAGATGTTTCTGGAGTGCTTTTGTGGTAACTTCTTAACACGGGTGACTGAGGACCCAACAAGTGAACCAGCTGGGCCTCAGAAGCTAGGGAGAATGAGACTGAGGTGGGAAGGTCAGGGGCAGCCTTTGCTGCAGTGATCATGAGAGTCAGATCCTGTGAAGAAAGAGCAAGGCAAAAAGCAGGATTACTAGATCAGAATTCAGGAGAGCACATTTTGGCCTACTGAAGAGAATCCCATACAGACAAGTGCACAGGGGAGATGGCAGAATTTTCAAGGATCACCAGTGCCAAGCTCAAGATTGGCCCATAGCAATGTGCAGGAAGTTGGGCAAAGGTAATAGGACAAGACTTTCCCTTAGATGACTTGGGAACACTGAAATGGGATATTGCCAGGCTGCTGGGCCCTGATGGGTGTTGAGGAAGCCAGCTAATGACATTGTAAGGCCTCTCTTGGGCATTTTTGAAAGGCTGTGGTAATTGGGGATGTTGCTAAGGTCTAGAAAAGGGCAAATATCCCTTCCATTTTAAAGAGGGGAAAGAAGGATAATTCGGGGACCTACAAAGCTGGTCAGCCTCACCTTGATGCCTGCAAAGGTGATGGAGCAAGTTGTCCTGCAAACCTTTTCTGTATGTATATTGGATGAAGGTGACTGGGAACAGTCAGCATGGATTTATGAAGGAGAAATATCCTTGACCAGCCTCATAGCCTTTTATGGTGAGATGACTTGCGCAGTGGATGAGGAGGGCAGTGGACACTGTTTATTGTGGCTTTAACAAAGCTTCTGACAGCTCTGTTCTTTTAACAGCCTTCTCTTATCACAGCCTCACTGACAAACTAAGGATGTTGGGGAAAGGTAAGAGAATAGAGAGCTGGACTGAAATCTGACTGAACTGTTGCACTCAAAGGGTTATGATCAGAGGCATAGAGTCCAGTTGAAGGTCAGTCAGAATCTGGGTACTCCAGTGACTGACATGGAAGAATGCATTGCTTAACATCTTCATAATAACCTAGATAACAGAACAGAGTCCAGCCTCAGCAAGTTTGCAGAAGATGCTCAGCTGTGAGGAGAACACCAGATGGGTGTACTCTCATTCAGAGGGACCCTGGCCAGGGTAGAGCAATGGGCCGACAGGCACCTCAGCAAGTTCAACACAGGGAAATGCCAATCCTGCAGCTGGGCAGCACTAATGCTAACCATCAGTACAAGCTGGGGGCCATCCATCTGGAAAACAACTCTGAAGTGAAGGATGTTGGGGTTCTGGTGAACACCGAGCTGATCACGAGGCACCAATGCACATTTGCAGAACTGAAGGCCAACAGCCTCCTGGGCCGCATTAGGAAAATGCTGCCAGCAGGTCGAGGGAGGAGATCCTTCTCTACTCACTCATCTGGAGTGCTGGGTGCAGTTCTGGGCTCCCCCCTATAAGACAGACATAGACCATACTGGAGAAAGGCCAGTGAAGCACAACAAAATTAATCAAGGGAGTGGAGCACCTTTCATACAAAGAGGAAAGGCTGAGAGATCCGGGACTGTGTAGCCTAGAGAAGAGAAGGCTTGGGAAGATCTTACCCATGTGTCTTAACTACTTGAAAGGAAGAAATAAAGGGAACAGAAACTGACTTCTCATGTGTGTCCAGTGACAGAACAAGAGGCAATGGGCACAAAATAGAATACAAGAAATGTTGCTTAAACATAAAATAAGGAAACTTTCTTACAATGAGGGCATTCAGACACTGGCCCAGAGAATGCTGAGTCTCCATCTCCTTAGAGACATTTAAAACCCAGCTTGACATGGCCTTGAACTGACATAGCTCTGTGCAGAGATCTCCAAAGGCCCTTTCCAAATGGAATGATTCTGTGATTGCATTTGGTTGAAAACAAGTAAAGACCTCTTAATTTGATTCTTGGATACAGAACAACCATTCTATTAATAGATTTAATCTGTTCTAAGGCCCTGCAGCATGCATCACGTACTTTCATATTTGGTTCATTTGATGCAGGTGGTCAAGAAAGTAAATTGAACATAGGAAAGCAGATCCTAAATATTTATGCTAATAGCTGAATAAACATTAAGGAAAACTGAGAGATCTGAAGCTAATTCTGGAATGTGTTTAGTAGAGTTTGTAGGAGAAGCTGAACCTAAGTCCACCTACCAAGTCTGAGCTGTGCTAACTAGCTAACATACAACTGTTTTGGATTTATATGAAGTACAATAAAACCCCATTTTAGAAGTCTCAGGATAACTTCTTGGCTGAGTGCCACAATCGTGTTTGTTCAACTGGACATGCCTCCTCTACAGCTAAAGTTGAACCGAGAAATAAAGAATGACACATCCAGCAAAAGAACTCACAGGAATATACCATATTAAAAAAGTATTATCCTTGTTTTGTGGGCTAACTTCTCTACTTAAAAAACCAAACCCTATCATATTGGCATAAATAAGTGGTATATTTAAATTTCATTTTAAAAAGCTTCATTTAAAGGGAATTGGCTTGATTAGAAGTTAAAAAAGAAATCCCCTGGAAATGCCAGGGGGTTTTTTTAGCCCAGGAAAGTCTTGCATTAACTTTTATCCCTAAGCTAATGAAAACCACATCAAGTTGTCAGAAAACTAAAACTGACCTCCTAAACCTTGCTGTTAGTAATCAGATAATCCTTATGACTTACTGAAACAGTTACTAATCAATTTATCATTTAATCATTTATATTGCCATAAAAACCTAATCTCTCAGCATGTCCCTCTGCCATTTCCTTCTCTCTTTAATCACCGATGAAGCGTGAACCTCTCGCCTTCACAGGCAAGTTTCTTGCTATGCACCCAGATGACTGGCTCAGGATAAGTGAATGCTGTAGGTAAGTCTGCTGTCTGTGGGCATATAAGTGAAAGTTGTCTTTCACACACTAATCTCAACCATTAATGGCAATAAAACCTAGCTCCAAAGCTGATAACCAAGACCAATGTTATGGGCAGATCAGTTCTCACAGATTGGCTGACCAAGAAGTATCCTTTAAGCTGCTTAATTCTACATCCCTATTTTATAATCTTAAGAAATCTTACATTTACTGTAACTTTCTCTATGTAACTCTATCCAGCAACTGCTGGTAGCAATGGTGACTACCAAAAATTAAGGACTAGATTGGTAGTGAGGAGAAATTTGATATCTGCCTACAAAGGGAGATAGGCATTAACCTCTGATTGTTCTAACAGTGAGTAGTACACCACTGGAGTCCTACAGACCTGTACCCTGGTTACAAGATCGGCACACTGTGTGATTGACAAGGACGCTTACACGAGACCTTGCATACAGTTTAAGGCAGGCACACCAAACATCAGTGATTGAATGGGGCAAGACCCTTCTGTTTCCATTTAAATAGAAAAGCAAAACCTTCATGGTCACATACCTCATTGCAACATTGCTGCCATCAATAACTATTGGCCTCAGGTTGTCTCCATCCTCTGTCACATCCTCCTGCAGTGGAGACTCTGACCTCTGAGACTCTAAGGAAGATGCTTCACGCATTACACTAGTGTTAGCATTATTTACAGTCTGATCAGTCTCAGTTTTATTCCCAAGTTTGACAAGTTCTCCCAAAATATCATTTATTAAAGCATCAGTACCAAGTTTATTTAGTACAAGTTGAACCTGCTCTTCAGAGTAACCCAACTTAAGTGCAAACTCCAGTTTGGTTTGATATTCTTTCACCACATCAGGAGGCTTTTTGACTTCCTTAGGTACTATCTGAGCCTCTTCTATCCTAAAGTCTTGCAAGATTTCATTTCTTTTTAGTATATGAGGCTCTAAGCAAGGAGATCGGCACAGCTGTCGGTGAGTCTTAGGCAATAAATGTGACTCCGATGCAGAATTATTCAGTCTCTCTGAATCATTATCAGAATTTGTGCTTTCTTCAGAGTCACAGCTGGAGCTTCCAGAAGTCTCTTCAGATGCCTCCTTTTCTATGTCTTCTTTCCTAGAATTAACCTTATCCATCGTTGGCTTCTCCGCCATTGACCAAGGTACAATTGCATTTATTTGTGTGCCAGTGCTCCCCACATAAAGGTGGCCTAAGTCATGCCCCAGATGATCCTTCAAGCCCATGAAGCTGCTGCATGTACTTGACTCCACTTTGCTGTTTTTCTTGTATTCCTGAATATAAAGTGTTCCGTATTCCTAAAGAGAAAACAAAAACGTTGCAACTGGTTACATGCATTACTTGTTTTCTATTTTCTTGCTGCTTCCACAGAACTGCATTTAATCTCTCGCAGCAGAGAAATAGGACTTTTCTTTTTTTAAGCATGAAAGACTTCTTATGGGAAAAACTCTTCCCAAGGAACATCTATAGCGAAGTGAATAAATAACTAACCATCTGTCTTCTGAATGTATCAAATGTTTTCACTTACACATTTCTAGAAATGGATTTATGAAGGAATACGAAACCAAAGACTCCGAGTTTACCTGCTGTAATGCAGAGACAGGAGTACAGTCATTATTTAAAAGCAATGAGATATTTCTTCTAGAATAAGACTATGTTGTAACAATGAAAAAAAAAGTGACTATAAAATACACTAGAAAAGGTTTTCAAACTAAATATCTTACACTATGTTGAACAGAAAGAAATCAGCGTAGCACTAGATTCTCTGACTTATTAGTAACAGAAAACATGATTAAATGAAAACTTATTGGCCCTGAAAGACACTATCAGTTCAACTGAATACACTCAAACTATTTCTGAATTCCCTCATAAGGTGATAATTAAGTCAAGAAAGACTAATTGCTCTCAACAGAGTGTTGTATTACTAACACATAGAGCATTTAGGGACATGGATTGATCTAACGGCCAATAAAGCCAATGGAAGACTTTGCACTAATTCCAACAGACCATTCATCAAGCCAACAAGGCAACAAAATGAAAAGCTGATTTCAGCTCCTGGACTAGACTTGTGCAAGCCTTTTGATAAATCAAAACTATACATGTATATATAGGAGTCACTTAGGAAGAATGCAAAAAAAAAAAGTTGCCATTTTCTGGACTTCATACACTTGCCATATCAGATTTTCTGGAGGAATTTTGCATAACAGTAGTTATACAGAAGTTAGCTACCCGTTTCATCACTAACATTACTTCAACAATCTCCATTTAAAGGCAGATTGCTACCTCTTTCCCTTACTTTGTTCTTTTAAGCAGAAATCTTTGCTATCTGCTTCAAGAAAGAAAATAAAACATAAATTATTTCTCATAAATAAAAATGGACCATATGGACCAATTGTTCTGCAAGGTTACCATGAAAAAGAAGAATTTAAATTAAGGAAAGACTATGAAACAAAGAGTTCTTTCACACTTCCATCTTGTAAGGCAGAATATAAAGCAAGATATAGAGACAAAGGACTTCACTTGAACTTGACAGATACATTACAGACACAAATTTCGTCAAGGATGATATACTGAGAAAAAACCATTATGTCAAACAATCTCTTGATCTATACTAATAGAAATTACAAGTATGTCTCATGAACAGTTCAAATTTCTGTCAGCAAATACATTAAATCTCCCATCTCCTTACAGGTGAGCATTTAAGATTGACCCAGTATTTTTAAAATACAGTGTACTTTCCTCTTCTTGGGATAAAGATTTGAGAGTGCGCACCAGAGAAATTCATCCAGCCTTAAGATTAGAGAGAATCAAACAAACAATCCAATCCATGATTTGGTAAAAGTAGATTCTATAGGCAAGGAGTGCCAAGACATCACCACTGTTGTAGAGCGTTCTGGTTATGGAGCACAAAAACTTACTTTACCTCAACATTTCTAGTTAAAATAAATAAATCTTATCTATCATCAGTGCTTTCACCTCCAACACCTTAATCCAGGCAAGACTGATAAGGAAGAAAACAAAGTTTTATTTAGATCTTATCTTGTTAGAAGGCAGCAGGGCTGTAATTCTCAGACAGTGTATTAATGAATATTGCCTTAAGTCAAAGCTTTAGGATTGCAAGCAACCCACAGATTAAACACAACAAGAATTTAGGAAATGGACCTTTTCACAGGGTGATTTATTAACTAAGATAATACACTTGATAGCATAGAGCTAGTAACAAATCACAATATTCCAATAAAAGGATACAGTTTAAAAACCAACACTGTGGCCTTCACAGAACTCACACACACACGCGCGCACACACACACACAAATTAAAACAAATCGCAAACAAGCAGCCCCTATTGGAGGCCAGGCTGCTTAGCAACCGGCCTCTAGTTGCTAGGATGCGCTCCTTTAACATACCATCATGAATACTAGCACAGCCAAAGAATAATTTGGTATGAACAAAAGCCCATGAAAGAGAGCGGGACTTAAGTGCGTCTGGTTTCCCCTCGGAGAACAATGCAGCTGCCAAACCAATCTGGAAGCCCCGACATCATTGTTCCACCAACCCCACAATCTGCTCTGACTCGAGGAAGTCTAGTTAATGGGCAACACTTTTAAGCTGGACTGAAAAGTTGAGCTGGCTCATGTACCGCTGCTGCAGAATACAGGGAGATAATGGGTCACTGCCTAAATCCATGTACTGTGAAATGTCATTTTAGTATTGAACTAAAAGTGAAGAGAGGGCTTTTCTGGAAAGGGGGGAAGAAGAGGTTGCATATTAACAGCATCAAATACAGAAAGCCTGAAGTGCATAGATTAGAAAGAGGATTTTTTTTGGTGTTAGTTAAAATAATACTTAAGTCATTCTCCAACCACTTCTTTCTTGAAGTTTAAGTGCTCTACAGCAATCATAACACCCTCCAGTGGGATTCAAAGAAGTCACTAGCATATGAAGGCGTGTGAAGATTAGGCATCATATGAAACATACTTTAGATGATTTGCACATCAACTGTGTATGAAAAATGACCGTAGCCTGAGCTTGGTCCATTGTTAGGAATATATACATAATAAGCCTCACATCTATCTGCTTTAATTCTCCTGTCAATCTCCATCATGCTCCAATATATAATTGCTTGTTTTGCAAAGAACTCGACTGTTTTTCAGAAACTATTTAAAGAACAGAATAACAAAAGCAGCAGCTTTAACATCTCTCACAGATAATATATAGTCATTATACTACTGCTTTAAAAAGGTAGTTAAAATTGTATTTGTACTGTAAATCCAGAGCGAAATACTTCTGGAATAGTTTTGTATAAGCAGTACACTATTCCTGGCATTTGGCCTGAACCCTGCATGCAAATTGCATTTATTTTCAGACAAATTTTTACAGTGCCTAGGAACTTTGTACATCATATTTGTGGTCAGTAGCATGTCTTAGAAACATTACACTTTGGAGCTCCCATCACGATGCCCTTTATGAGATTCATTGACTATAACCATGAAAATCAGACCTCACTGTTGAATGCTGCTGATTACTTTGTCTTGGTTTGGTTAGTGAAGAGCAACATGCCAGGCAGTCAATTTGAATGAATTTGTATTCCAAATAAACACTAGTGTACCTATATACAGGACAATGAAGCTCATGAAAACCAGAAAAGGTCACATTTATCTAAGGAGTAACATCAGCTAAGAACTCCTTTATTTACAAGGAGCTTTTGTTACACACATATGGTTTTAAAGTATCCTGACTAATACAATGCAATATAGCTAAGAAAAGCATCTACTATGAATTCTGACTCAAATGAGAGATAAAAAAACATAATCCAAAAAGTTCCAGTCAAGAAAGTCTTCACCTTTTGGTTATGTTCACCGGAGCTCAGTAAAAGAATCTGTATTTATGAAAAAGTTAATAAAATGGGTAACTCTCAATTTAGACATACTTATGATAACACAAGTTTTAAACTGTACCCTGTTTGAAACCACAGTATCTCGCACTGTGTTCATTGTTAAAGGCTTAAAATACTGTATGTACATTTATCAAGTATAAATGTAATAATCCAGATGAGAACTTCATTGCAGAAGTATCATCTTTTCCCATTTCTTAGAAGTTACCACTATTTTCTACTAACCATTAATTCAACTAACCATTAACAACAAACAGCCCATCAATTCACCTCCACACAAAACAGAAATATTTCTCAAAGGGATGTGGGCAAGTAGATCACCTAATCTTTTACTCTGTATTCAGAATATTTTAAACTTACAGTTGAGCATAGAAGAAGTAATTTAATGCAAATTTAGTCCACAAAGGAAAATAACAGAGTAAAGTAGTGCCATGTGGCACTATATAACAGAAAATGTGTATTCTCAAAAGACCATCAACAAGTTTCTGAAGATACACTCTACAAGGAAATAGTTCATCATGTTTTCACATAGGTAGACTTTTCTAAGTCTTCTAAACACAAAGCGGAAAATATTGAAATAAGTTTGTTGAAACACTCATTGTTTGTCACAAACAGAAGTGCAGAGTTGACCAGAAAAGCAAAAAAAAAAAGAATGTATCTGTTATCCTAATGATAAAGATACTGCAACAATGCAAATAAAATAATGAATATGTAATAAATACCTACTGCTGTAGTTTCTATGTATTTAATTACCATTGTATTTCAGTGAGTGCTGTTGTCTGCATCATTCTATCCAACAAAGGAGGGATGTCCCATTGAACAGATTGGTTAATGCTCTGGGGCAACAGATGTCTACTGGAACTGCAGGAGACCAGCAACTGGTGGCCTGCCCATCTTCTGAAAACTTTCAATAGACTCATGCATATGTTCACACAATAGGGCATGTGGTAGAAATGCAAACCTCTTTTTAACCCTTTTATATGCGCTCTTTCCCTCTCAACTGATATATGAAGGTCTTTGTTTTGGACTTCTTTTTTTACAGGGTCCTTGGAACATAGGCTCATGGAGTGCACAGTGTTTGTTCTTCTGCCTAACATCTGAACTCAAAACATAAAACAGAACAGATCAGAAACTTTATAAAAACAGCCAGGCTAGATCTGACACACTGATAACTGGTTTTCAAAGCTCAAAACCTTTGACTGTAACATGTTCTTATCTGAGAGCACACTAACACTCAATCTTACACTACAGGATCTTCAGGTAACCCATAACGGAGCTCTTTCTATTTCCACAAACACGGGAAATTCCACCCACGGTATGGTATAATGGAAAAGGTGTCTAATTTTGTTTTTCCTTAAAAGCCTTTTCTGCTAGTCACAATTTAAATAATAGCTTATTTGCAAAAAAAGGGTAAATACCTGTAACTTAAAAGTTGAAACCTCTCCTTGTCCCCAGTGGGCTAGAGAATTTGTTCTGTGGATGGCTACTGCCTACCACTTTCAAATTCTGGGAAATGCACCATTACTGATGCTTTCAAAAGTTCCTTAATAGAATGCACTGTGTGAGACCAACGCTCTTTAATATACTCAATCTTAGCACACAACTGTTTTTCTTCCCCTCTTTTTCCAAGAGACACCCGAAGTGTGCAAGTCTCAGCCGACACACAGGCTAGCTCGCTGTCCAAACGCACACTGACAATGCTGCCACAGCAGAAAGGTGAACCATCCCGTTCGTGCAGAGAGAAGCCCCCATACTTACGTTGGCTGGAAAACACACAGACATTGGTTTCTCGTAGCTGTTCCAGAAGCAACTCCTTAACACGATTTCAGCTGCAGACTTCAGGCAAGCAAGCAGAACAATGAATGGACGAACAGATGGACCCGCGATGTCTTTGCTTAACCTATTACTGAGCGGCCGCGGAGCCAATCACGGCCCGCAGAGCTCACAATTAGTTGGCTGGGCAGATGCAAGGCAACCTCCCCACCCTGCATCAGGTTCGGAGGTTTCTAAGATAAGCAAGTTGATGTCATTCTCAGGGTCTGCCCCGGGCAGCATGTGTATTAACGAGGGGTGCGCAGCAACAATAGGCCATACAAAAGAGACTAGCAGGCAGCTGCTGTATGAGAGCCAGAGTCATTAGGGAGCAGGCTGCCAACAAGAAACACCTGGCTTGGGCAGACTTCAGCTTCTCCTCATTGTTTCTAATTCATGAAACAAAGAAAAAAAATATTTTTTAAGTAGTAAAAATTCTGAGTTTCTATTAAAATATATCACTCTTAAGGAATATAACCTCTTCTATTATGGAAACAAGAAGTTCTTTGTCAGGAAAAATATTAAAGAGAAATAAATCTATCAGTAGCTATTGTAGTCCCCTTTTCTTGTTAGCAAAATTAATCATAGTGGTATAAAGCACAAGGAGGTATGAAAGGAGCCCACACTAAACACTGAAATGTATTCAGAAACTGCTTTCTGAATTTTCTGACACTTTTCTACATTAGTCAATAATTGCAACACACTTGCATTTACACACAACTCAGAGTGCTTGCGGGTAATTTCAATGGAGAGTGAAAGTGTTTAAACTTAAACCACATCATATTAATATGTGGAATAATGGATATTTTTAAGCAGTTGAAACATTAGAGCACTTGACAGAAAGGACCTACGAACCACTCTTTTGTTCTGGAGTCACTTATATTTGTTTGCAACAGACCTTCTTTCCTTTTTTTTTTTCATGGATCTGTTCTAGATGCCATCATCTTTCCATCTCTTCTCAATGGCAGAATATTTGAACAGAAGTCTGAAGCTAGGCTATAGCCAACTCTTTACTGTTTTTATTTTCAACTGAAGTAATCCACATAAGAAACACAAACTCCAGTCCACATCTCCCCTCACTGCCCAACGTTTCCACTGCCCAACACAGACATTTAGCAACATAACTGTGGCAAGGTTTGATGCTTGATAAAAAAAGGTGGAGCACTGTGGATTTTGGAATAAGGATTTGCCACTACTGCTAACTTCAATGAAGACAGGTCAACACACAGAAGGAAGGGATTCTGCATTTGCAAATGTTCATCTGAATGACTACTAGAAAAGCGTATTTACTGAACTTCAGCATCATTACATGACTAAACGCAATAATGAGAACCACAGAGGCAGCTGTCCTCCTCTGCTTGCGAGGACAGGCAAACTGCTGGGAAATATCTACTGTGATTTAACAGGAGAAAAGAATGAGAATAGGTTTGTTAGAACTGTTTCAAGTAACTTTTCAAGCTTTATGTGGATATTAAAGCAATTCAACATAGTAAATGAACTTACATACCGTCAAGCTATTACACTGATGCATTTATCAGGTGCCCAGATACTAAACTTCAAAGAAGAAACCCCAACTATAGTTTCTCTGCACTGTCCATTAAACACTCCCCAAAACAACTACTAACACTACAATTTTGGAGCTTTTAAGTCTGAGGCAGGAGGAGACTCCACACTAATTTCTGCCACTGTGAACACAAAGACTGAGAGAAAGCTACCCACGAGCACAGTGGGATGCCTGATCCCCAGCACTGGATTAAGCCGCTTTGCAAACAGCGAATAAAAGCAGTGATCTGAAAAAGCTAATCAGTCCCTGCTGTGGTATTTAGACTACCTCAGTTGCTGGTATTGGATAACGTTAAGCATATTAAAACTTCTGTAGGCAAAACTGGAAGCCAGTCCAGTTCACCTATGTCCAAGAACTGCACTTAAATGCAAGCAGGATCACTTGGATAGTCATTTGTTGTTATCTCCCTGATGAGAGCCCGGCATTTCTTTTGCAATACCAGAGATGCTTGCTTTGCAGAGACACGTATGATTCCCTTTATATACATCTATAAGAGAGAACTCCAGGGCAGAGAACTGCTGTACTTACAGCTCTGCAAGCACAACTGGGGCAAGTGTATGATGGGCCTTAGAAATCTGCCTTAAAAATTATGTTGTAAGAAGTTCACTTGCAAAGACCTGCCCCCTCTATGTCTTCTACAGTAACAATACGAATACCATCCTGTTCCGTGTACCCCCCCAAACTCTCCACATACCAAGTGCAGGTCTTCAGGGAACCAGGGCTAAACTTTAGTTGCAGATTAATGTTCATGCAAACACCATGCTGCAGCACTATGACCAAAGTGAGAATGGATGCAATCTGAAGACTTACATTATGTTGTTAAATTTACAGAAGATATTCTAGCAAGCCATAGTTGTGTGAATTAAGAAGACATTTTCTCATTCTATCCTGTGCACAACATCAGTAACTTAAACTAGCTGCCTCTTCTGGAAGCATCTTCTCAGGTCTTCCTCAAAAGAAACTGGGTTGTCAAAGGTTTACAAGGTGTTAGAACATCCTAATTAAACCATACTTGTGATGACAGAAAAAGCATTCATATTAAGGTTTAACCAGGACATGAGGCTTCCTTGTGGGAATGATGAGCTCACCAAAGACACCTTAGTACGAATCAGTGTGGCTCTGCCATCACATCTGTGAAAGGCTCTAAGAGCATCACCAGAAGGTACACAGCAAAAAAGGACAAAGCAAGTTCTACTTCTTGTGCTAAAACCTCCAAATCCAATAACTAGTTCAGCAGCTTCCTATTAAAATACACAAAATACAAAGAGGTAGTAAGTTAAATCCAGACACAGCAAATGTAACAGCTCCTTCAAATTTCTAGTCCTGCAAGATGAGTAAGCCATAAAAACCTATTTTTGTGGCTGCTAGGTATGGGACATTTTGTACAGTGCTTGTCAGGTCCCTAGCACCGCTTGATTAAACAGTAGGCCAGCACAAAATCCTGAATTGCCTGGGGGTGATGGGCTTGGAGACTCTATGGTGGACAGAGATTTCAGAATAGCACACAGGAAGAGGATGGGATGCTGCAGAGAGACACAGACCAGGGTGTCTCTTGGTTTGGGTAAGGGGTGGGAAGGAGAGCATCCCATGCTGCTCAGTTTGGTGTGAAAAGCATGCCTGGAAGGATCAGAGAGACCAGAGGAGGGAGAGCTGGAGCAGCTGGGAAATTCAGACAGCAGAGGCTGAAGATATTAAGGAAGCACTACTATAAGGCAGAAAAAAAACCCCTAAAAAACTTAAAAACCCCAAAAAACCCAAAAAGCCAAAAAACCAAAAAAACACCAAAACCAAAACAACCAACCAAAAAAACCTGCTAGTTCCAGCCAAATCTTGTTGTTTCAAACACATTGAAAATAAAACCTTATTTAAAAAGAAATTATTTTATGCAAGCATACATATTGGTCATGCTGGCATTCTGTAGTTCCAGTAGTATTGCAGCAATTAGAAAGACAACTTGTCCCACTGAAGTATTTAATTATCTTTTGTTGTAGAACTTTATGCTAAGCCTCCTGTAATAAATGATGCCTTTGCAAGAACACACTGCACAGGTTAAATCAGTCATGTACCATTGCATTTATGAAATAGAAATTAAGGTTATAGGCTACAGACAAAACTCAGCCCAAAAAAATGTAAAAAATTTATATTTACTGTTGGACTTGGGAGCTGCAAGAGAGATGCTTATCTTTAAAATTACAAGGTGGCAATAAAAAAAAATTATTCTTTTCAAGTTATGTGAAGAGGTGCAAACCATCTTAAGTAGAACACTTGAAAGAAGTTCACCTAGTTTTGAGGAGTGGTAAATGGCACTCTAGACTGAATCGACACACAGTCAAAAACAGACAAAAAACCACTACCACTCTACAGCCATACAAAAGAATGAATTAAATAACCCGTAAAGAGTGTCTAGAATTCAGAAAAAGAACTGATATTATGATAAAGATGAGTAATGTTTTGCCTACAGAATAATTAACCTTTAAAAACCACCATATTTTAAAATAAGGCTCAGCTGTATTTTCAAATGCAGAGCAATTGCTCTGTAGAAAAATATACACTTTCAAATGCATTAAAACAAAGTGATGAAGAGTTCTTTCACTCTTTGAAAAAAACTCATCTCCTTCTAGTTATTCTTAAAATTTAAAAACGAAGAGATGCATTTTCCAGCAGCGCATCACGTTAAAAGGTCAGTATGTCTACAGATCCTGGTATAATCCCATTAGATCATCAGTATATTGGCTGCATGCAAGACTTGAGCAAACCATTGCAACATTTATCAGGACATCCTCTGAGGTTTTGAAGAGAGGTAGACAACCTCAAGTTTTATCATAAGTAGTGATTGCTTTTTCGCTAACCATGGGTAAAACAGATCCAGCCTTTGCTTGTCTGTCGGTAGACAAAGGCAGTGACCATGAGCTGTTCATCACAACATGACAAGGCACCCGCCTGCAGCTGCACAGCTTGCCTACATTAGGAGCCCAACAGGCTTGAGCCACGCCAGCCAACTACACAGAAAGCACAAAGCAGCATCCTGCAACCCCAAAAAACACTGGCATCACCTCTCACAACCACACTGAGACATAGCACCTGAAATGGAATACATTTTCTGGAGCAGATTTTAATTTTAAAAGTAATTAGCTTTGTCCATGTGATAAAGTAGAACTCCACTATGTTTACCTAAGAGGATGATGAAAAAGTTGTTGCCTCAGTACTGTAACTTACAGATATTCATTGTAGGCATGGATCCCTAAGCTAGGCTCCTTTCACAGTAGCAGAGAATCGCTGAGGTTGGAAGAGACCCCTGTAGGACATCAGGTCCAACTCCCCTGCTCCAGCAGGGCCACCAAGAGCCAGCTGCCAGACCCTGTCCAGACAGCATCTGAACATCTCCAAGAATGGACACCCCACAACCTCCCTGGGTAGCCTGCGCCAGTGCTTGGTCATCCTCACAGTAAAAATGCATCTCCTGGTGTTCAGAAGGAATAGTCTGTGCCCACTGCTTCTAGTCCTAACCATGGACACCACTGAAAAGAGGCTGGCTCTGCCTGCTTTGCACACACCCTTCAGGTATTTATACACATTGATAAGAAACCCATGAACCTTCTTTTCTCCAGGCGGAACAGTCCCAGCTCTCTCAGCCTCTCCTCCTAGAGCAGATGCTCTAGTCTCTTCATCAACTTTCTGGCCCTTTATTAGACTCACTCCAGTAATTCCATGTCTCTCTTACACTGGGGAGCTCAGATTTATCTCACCAGAGCCAAACAGAGGGGAAGGATCACCTCCCTTGACCTGCTGCACCACCCAGGCTGCTGCTGGCTGCCTCCAGCACAATGGCATACGGCAGGCTCAAGGATTTCCCCATCTTTAAGTGGATGCTCCAACTCAAATGTGGTTAAACTCCAACACAAACTTACAAGCCACTATAACCACACCTGCACAAGCACACCAGGGCATGCACACAGATGGGTCACCACAGACATCTTGTTTCTAAGGGCAGTAAGTCACATGGCCAGAAATTCTTGGGCGGTTTTTTGGGGATAGACACAAAGGTCTATCGGAAAGTATTCAGGGGTTTGCAAGTCAGAAAGCACTGAACCCCCTTCTATGCACTAAGGTGGCTGTTGGGCAACTGCTCTCATCAACACCATCCCATCAGCTTCAAGTGTCAAATGTCCATTTCTGCATCAAATGGGGGAACAGTGCTTACTTTAAGATTGTAACTGTTAATCTTTTAATTTCATTATTTATTAATTGAAGCAGACACTGAGATACAAAGCATTCTAGGAAAAAAGTTTCCTCCAACACAGACACGTTAGATTTGATCTCCCACTTCCAGAAAGAGTCACGTTGTCTGGATGCTTTCTGAGCACAAAAATTTGAACTGTCTAATTAACTTTCCCTGTGACAATGCTGGGTGGCGAGACAATGCCTACAACTGTACAAAGTGTATACCATCATGCTTAGCAAAGTACTTTTATTCAAATTTGTTCTGTCAGAAGAAAATCCTCTAACAAAACTAGCATGGTTATGTGAAAAAAGGTATTCTCTTCATTTAAATACACTTAGCTAGTCAACCTAATATCTTTCATCTGTGCCACAGACTATTGTTAAGAGTTTGAAAAGTTCGTCAGAGGAAAATAGGCCTCTCAAACTGTCTAGAGACATGGCCAGGTTGTGTTTCAGGCCATGTTGCTGGCAATAGAGCTCCATAATCTCCAGGGTTCCTGGATAGAGTTCAAGGTGTTGGTTGGACTCTGTGTCGCCCTAAATGGCTTCACAGTGTTATGCTTATTTGAGAGACAATTCCTATGCCTGTACCACATGGCTGCAGTTGTCCTTTTGGCCTGGAGCCTTCCGCGAGAGAGCTGCCAGCAGCGGATTTTCTGCACGACTTTCAGCCTTGCCATTCACTCTCTACTGGGATGAAAGAGTCAGAGAACATGTTAAGGTTCAATTTTTTACCCGGATTCAGTAAGCTAAGAATCGAGGAAGACAGAGATGATTGTGTGGTTTGTCAAGACACACTTAGTACATAACTGTTTCTTACTTTCTGGGGAAGCTTTTAATAGACCTGACAAGTGGCAACAATAGCCAGACCTTACACAAAAGATTACTGTAGCTGCAAATCAAAGTTCCAAATGAACTTGGATTCTTGGAATGAAAGAAAATAGCCACACAGAAGTCTATTTTATTATCTGTCATTTAAGTATGGTTTTTCTTCAGATTTACTGTATTCCTGAACTCAGGAAAGACCATCAGAAAGTCTCCACACTGAGCCATATACAGGCTTTGAAATCCTAGTACTTTACACGTTAATAAAACAGCTTGCTCATGTTTAATAATCTAATAAATCAAAAAGAGACAATCTGTGTTAGTGATTTCACATAATTTTCCGAGCTATTTGCAGTCTCAGAGCCATTCTGAGCTCAGAAGTCTGCAACCATTAAAGTAGTAATTAATACTGTTGACCAATTTTTCTTATATTTAGTTGAAAAGCCAGCTAGATTTTAGACCTGTGAATTCATGCACAGATTTCTTTATTAAGGCTAACATTTTGAGCCCTTTGGAGCCCCCAGTGCTTATACTTTGCTCCTCAGAGTCCTTGTCATGAAGCTAGATCTGATGATGATAGGTAAGTATGGGAATACTTCATTCAGAACTGGTGATGCTATTAACATTTAGTACTACATAATTTAGTCTGAAAGGAATCTCTGGAAGTCAACTAGTCTAACAAACCCCCACTTACAAAAGGTCAGCTAGAGTAGGTTGCTCAGTGTTTTCCCCAAGTCAACTTCTGAGCATTTCCAATGCTGGAGACTCCACAACTTCCCCAAACACCTGTCCCAATGTGTAAGTATTTTCATGGTGACATTTTTCTTCATCTTCAGCCAAAATTTCTCAACTGTACCTTTTCAACTGCTGTCTCTTGTCCTTTTGCTACACGCCTCCAAATAGAGTACTTTGTCTTTCTCCAAACCCTCAACTTACAGAGCTGAAGACAGCAATAAGATTCCCCTTAGTCTTCTCTTACAGAAGGCTGAACAAACACAGCTCTCTCAGTGTCTATCCTCATTACACGATGGCTTCAGCCTCTTAATCAACCTGGTAGCCATGCACTAGACTTGTCCCTGTAAGGCAGTGTCTTCTCCTGTCCCTTAAAGACTAAAACTGGACTCAGTGCTCCAAATACAATCTTATCAGTGCCAAAAAGAGGTAAATGATCACTCCACTTGACCTGATGGTGATGTTCTTGCTAATATGGCCTATTTAGACTTACCATCTATTTCTGCAACATCATCTTACACTTGTCAAGGGATGAGGCTTTACTTTCCACCAAAGGATCCCATGTCAGCAGGTGAACTAAATCCTATTTACAATACCCACTGGAGGCATCTGTTTTCAGTCTGCCCACTACAAACGTTTTGTCTTCAGAGCTCTCACAAGCACAACGATGAGTGCATTCAAGCTGCAGATGAACAATTCAAACTGCTCACAGAAGTAGCAACAAAGATCAACTTTATGATGGCGATGCTTATTTCACACTAATGAGTCGGCTTATCAGAGGTCTCTCTTGCAACATATTTATATATCAAAATCAAACTGATTTATAAAATACTGATGTCCAAAATTTATCAAGGTGTCCCATGTGAATTATAGAGTGCTACCACAGCCTTATAAAACTTTGGAGCTGCCAGTTTTATGAACAAATCAGATGGCAAACTATCACCAAATACTGAACAAAACCTTATGGAGAGACCATACACGGTACCAACACCATTAAAACTTATCAAAGAACAGTTATTCTGTCCTGACAAAAACTGGCTGCATAATTTTACAATGCAAACACACACTAAATCTCTGTGAGATCTGTAGTTTAGTTTCTCCTAAATTATCAGGCAAGGGTGGCTTACCAAGTTTCACTTATAAGAAATGGTCAATTCAGAGAAGAGGGCAAAGAGCTCACAAGAAAGTCGTGACTTCGAATGAGTCCTGCCAGTAAGGTCAAGCTCCAGGAAGTGGGCACTACCTAAACACATTTAGCCACATAGGCTTTTGCTGGAACCAGATGAAAGTCCCATCAATGTATGCATGATACCAGATGTTATTTTCTTCCACACAACAGCTACAGTAAAAAGCTATGAAAAGAGAAGGGGAAAAGTGGCTGAGGAAACAGCAGCTGAAGCAGAAAACTCTGATTTTAATATTTCACCAGAAAGCATGGGCTGTAACTCAACAACAACTTCAAGAAACCCAGACTCTAATCCCAACAGTGACAGTTCCAGAAACTCTAATGAGTCCAACTCACAGCTCGGCGAGAACAGCAAAAGCCTAGTTGGCAGCCCAGCAAGAATGGCAGCACAAATCCCAGAAGCAGCTGCTAAAGAGCCTTGTGAACCCAGGTGCACAGCCCTGGGCACTTGTACATCACAGTCCTTCCCTAGCCAGAACAAACCATTTCCAAAGGTGTATCTGGCATTACAAATAGCATGTATTGGAATTGTTGCTGAAGGAAAAAATCATGTGAGGTTTCCAAATTAGTTGAATGTTTAAAGGTGGAAAAGCCTTAAGGGATATTGCTGCAAGCTATGAGGCTCTAAGGCTCTCCACTAAGACAAAGTTGAGCTCTCTATGAAAGTGTTTATGGCACTTCTTGTAAGAGAACTGTCTCTCATTAAGAATGAGGCCATGCATCAAATCTGGAAAGATCAGATAACTCAGCAATTCAAATATTAGCTGTACAGATGACAAAGGATTGAAGAGACCTGTTGAGAGTCAAGGCACCAATGTTACTATAATGGTAACTGTGAGAGCAGAGAGATGAAGAATGAGATACCAGCTACTTACGTTAACAGTTTAAAAAACAAAAGTAGACTAGGAAAGTAGCTTCTGCTAAAGGAAATGCAATCTCTCCCTTTTCCAGACAATCTCTGCCAAACCACCAAACTTCATTAATCCTAAGATAAAAGGTCTAAGTCATAGCAACACTGAAATTTTCAGTTCATCACAAAACTTCAAAGCTTGATGGGTCTGATTCACTGATTTCACAACTCAGCACATTACTTTTTACAGCTCATAGGGGAGCATGGCTCACATTAATGGTCATTTAGGAATTATCATGTGAGTTTCTGTCAAGTAGTAAAGGGCTCACAGATTTTACTCTTCAAGATGCTCCCCAGACTCTGAGCTGTACTCACAGCAAGCAAAATGCTTTTCAGGTATTTGCAATAACCTGGGTCACATTTATGGAACACCTCCAGCTTCACTGATTCTTCAATCTCTGGCACTCCTCTGCAACTTTCAACCACCTCCCAAGACATTCCTTTCATACCAAAAGAAATTACTCTATTTCTTCCATTGGGAGGATTAATAACATCCATTAAACTTTTCTGCACTCCAATCCACTGAATGTCTTGCCCCTCCCTCCTCTCTACCCACTCTTTTCTCAAAATACCAACTTTCCACAAAGTAAAATCCCTCCTCCTGAATAGAGCTTTAGTTTCTTCATTTTCACACTGAAGAAAACTGTAATTTTAAGACAGAATACATTTTAAATACTTTGTATAATACTGCTGAAATTTTATGCAAAGAACATCTTTATCCTGAAAGAATTTAGAATCAAATCACTTTGGTCTAAAACAGAGGTACTGTGAGCTACACTTATGAGCACATATAAGGTTTCTACATTTAAAGGACAGCAGAACCTGGTATGGTCTAGCATTCTATTCTGTATCCATCCACCCATACACATAAACATATAAACAGACACTCACCCTCCCAGGGAGGAGGATGACGTATGTAAAAATTTAAAACGTTACAGTGGTATCATAAATGAAGCAAATACAACCTTAAAATGGCCAAGCCATCAGGAGAGGTAGTCTGGTGCACGCTGTGACATAAGCCTGGAAGAATGATGAATCTTACAGTTGCAGAGGGTGAGCTATGTTACTCCCCAGGGCAAACTTTGAAAACGTCTCGTCTGGACCTTTCGAGTCAGAAGAGCAGAGGTGTAAGTCTTAAAATTGAGGTATGCTTTCAAAACATTCTCATCCTGCAGCTATGACTCAAGAATGAATGGAGCTTGAGTTTACCAAAGAGCTAAAATAATCCTTTGACTGGGCAGTACAATATCCTAGCAGAGTGTGAAAGTCGTGTCAAATGTCAAGTCCAGCACTTTGTGCTAAGCAAAACACAATTTGGATTTTTGGTAGTGCAAGCTAAGCTTTTTACATAAGAAATGTGATCTAACCTGAAGGAATCAATCCTGATAGGTAAAAGAGAAATGCCTGGTTCATCTAAGCAGAAAGCCCCAAGGTTATGAAAACCTCCATCAATTTCTACTCACCACTAAACGACTTGGTAAGGAACATGCTTTTTGACAGAGCCTCAAGCTGTTACACAAAACCATTTAAAGATGAAGAGCCTTTCAATGAAAAATCTCCTCTAGCGCTGGAGATCTGCCTATCCTACAAGACATACAGAGGAAAAAATACAGACAGTGAAAAAAAACTTTAAAAAAGAAGAAGGAGTGGGGGACGAAGGAGGGAAGAGGGAGTGAAATGCCTCATAGCTTTACCAGGAATGCAATTATGAGCATATGACAATTGATTTTCTATCTATTTTCTAACTGAAAATATCTACAGTTTGAGGCCAAGAAGTAAGAAAAATTACTCTGATGCTTATTGCACCATCTCACCTCTGCTTTTGTTATATTCTACTTTTAACATGTCATCTAGCAATTAAAATGAAGTGTCAATTCTTTCAAGCATAAAAATATGGGCTTGTTCAATTAATGGGTTTCTTGATTCAAACATATGGTGGAAGTAGTACATCTGTTGTAAATATTTAGCAAGCTTGGAGACATGAGGCATTTTAAACATAACTATACATGATAAGAGATATAAAGCATCACTATACAACAGCTTCAGTCCGAGGACAGAAATGCTTCAGCCTCTTCACAGAAACAACTCACTGCAGTCTTTGTACAACATCTGTTTCTTACAAGTAGCTCAGACACAGTTTTCAGTACCAGAAGTCAAAAAACAAAGTGTAATCACCTCGATCACTAATAAGGCCGCTGGCTAGCTGCCATGGCAACAAACACTATGGAAATGACTGAATGATGAAATACCTCTTGAAAAACTTAGAAAAACTCTTATCTGTGACTACCTTAGCTACGTGTGGGACACTGCTTCACAGAACTGCAAAAGCAGCAGAATAATATTTACAGAAGAGGAAAAGCAGAAGTTTTACATCACACATTTTCTACCCTTCCTCCCAGTTACTATAAACCTCTCTCCCCCATTTTTACTACTGTTACTCTATCTGAAGCATTTCAATTTTTAAGAACTATTTAGAATACAGTTTATGAAGAGATTGTTCTTTGGAGGCTGAGGCTAGCAAAATCCAGATTATGATCTGTTTTAATTAAAAAATAAAGGGACACCGGGGAAAAAAAATGAAACAGACTCTTTAGTTCTCAAGGGCAGATTTCTTTTTCTTTTAATAACTGGTTCAAGATAGAAGTTAGGGAGATGATGCAGAAAATACCAAACAAGCCTTTATGACTCCTGTAATGAAAGAAGTCAAACTAAATCACAGATCTCTTTTCTACCAAATAGAGTTTCTTAGTTGTAGCCATTTCAGAGTACAACAAAAACTGACCTGAGCCAAACAAGTTCCTCATTTTACTTCACACTGGCTTTGAACAGTTTTTTCTCCAGCTTGCTTAACGACTATTTTCAACTGCACATAGGATCTATAAGATCTTACAAAATAAAATCTCCTAAAGTGTTGACTCACCTATGTAAAACTGAACAGTAAATATATAGTAAATAGGTTTCATCAAATATCTAACTGAATCTCCAATCTTTTCAAGTCTCACTGACTGCAAGCCTAATTTTCTTCAAAAATATCAACAGTTCTGGAACACCAATAATATTTTTAAAGGTTGGTACAACCCAGAGAAGCAGGCAGTGAAATTGCTGCAGCAGAGTGTTGTTCAGCACAGCAGTCAGCATGAAATGCACAAACTGCACAGATGAGTCAAGTCTGGATAATCCCTTCATGCTCTGTCAGGTTGAAAGTATGGGGTTTGTTTTTAAATTGCATACCTTCAATAAACTTCACTTCTCTACATTTACATTTTAAGACAATATTTTTTAAAGCGTGTTTTGATTTGCAGATGTGTAAATTACAGTTAGTGGAGTTCCATCTATCAGGACCTCATAAATAATAACTGCCTTTTTAAAAGGATTGCAAATGGTAATTGTAATTGTAGCTCCACTGGGCGACTGCTGCCCAGAAGTCTGGTGTAGTAATAAAAGTGTAATAACCGTGGTAAGATTTGTAGAGAGATGAAATACTTCGAATTGGTTCAACTACCTCCATTAGGAAAAACCAAGAAGTTTTTGAATTCTCAAGAGCAAGTGGTCTAATTAATAAAGAAAGAAGGGGCAGCAGGGAGAAAGAAAACAGAACTTTCCCCCCTAATTCCCTAAAATAGTTGCAAATGTGTTTTATACTGACATAACAAATTCTCTTTAAAATGCCAACATGCTTGAATTCAGATTCATTCATGACAGATTACACTCTGTTGAAGTGTAATATCACCCTGGAGTACTGCCAGATAGAAAATTCAGTTCACTAAGATCTATCTAATATAATCCTTGAAGAAGTCTTATTGTCAGCTCACTGGCTTGCTACATGGGCAAATGCTACGTGGTAAGCAGACGGTGGAAGAGGAAGTACCCCGCCAGTTTGAAACCCCAGACATTCTTGAATGGTTTACTTTCCTTCCAGATCAAAAGACTGTGCTACTGCTATCTTAAGTATGTTGTTAATTGCATAACCCTAAGAGCCACAATTATGAGTTATGTCTCTGCTTTGCAAACACAGATCAAGAGGACAAGACACAGTAAACAAGACCTTCCAATACATCTGTTGTTCAAGAAGTGCGGTCTGCTGTTCAGTGGGATGGATTTACTTAACCCAACTTTCGGTAGAACCATCACTTAAGGGCTATTTAGCCCTGCCGGAGGTGCCAAACCAGAGCCAGGCACGGGAGTGTCAGACAGGGCCAAGTCCGGCTGCAGAAGGTGCTACACAAGCACAGCCCGGCGGAGTTTCCTCCCCGGGGGCATTATAAAATAACGTCACCGCTCCACAAATACAACCCTACATGCCCGGCGCTACTCAGACATGCCTGCAGAATTAGCTCCAAAACACACAAGTGACTGAAAATTAATTTTTACGAGAAACTACGAGTTAGAAGCCACAGCCAGATCTGAGAATGGGGAAACCAACACTTATTACGGTTCGGTTAAATAGAGCAAGCCAAATTATGCAGCCGGCTCTCTCACACAAAGCGTAGGGAATAAATCTACACGTTCCTCACAGAATCATTAAAAACAAAACACCCACAAGAACAACCCAAGAAGTTAGAAGCAGGGGAACGGCAGGGTAGGCAGAGTACCTGAAACAAGTTTTAAATTCCTTGTCAGGCTCGCGGTGCGCGCGTGTCCCCCGCGGCAGCCG
>VYZT01016456.1:73606-102610 GCA_013400735.1 Pomatostomus ruficeps
CCCCAGCTCTCTTGATTCACCTTGTGCTTATCAGATATGCCAGAGCAGATAACTGATTTCAGCATAATGTCATCAGTATTAGTGCCTGTTGCTTTTGTCTTCTTAAATAACTGCTGCTTTACTTGAAGGTCCTGAACACTAAGTGTATTTCTTGCTGGCATTCTGTTTCAGTTGTTTGAGTACCTTTGGCCGGTAGACATCCTTTTCTTCCACTTAACCACAATCATGGTCCCTGATTCCAAACTGACATCCTTGAAATATCTAGATGGTTTGTCAGCTCTTTGTTTAGCCTCCACCTGGCATTATTTTACCTTTACAGCCATCGCATTTTGTCCAGAGATGTTTTCATCTGAGAATCTTGTGCTGCTTCTGCCACTATTTGCGTGGAAAAGCCTACGTGCTTATATGACAAAGCTGCTACAACAATGTACATTTTGTTAATTTATGTTACCACAGCAACTGACTCATGCAAAAATGTAATGTTTCATTGTTTGGTATTGCACTTTGGCATTCTGATGAAAAGCTAGGGGAATGTAGTCTGTGTGCAGCTGCTGTGGTGCTGGGTCTTAACTGGGTAGATAACCATGCCTATCGAGTAGGTATCAATAGCTGCTGTCAAAATGGGTTTACCAGCTAGGATCCTGTAGGAATCTAAATCCAGTTGTGTTCGGTTCTGTGAAGAGTTTCAGGCATGCTGAAAGAGGGGATTAGGATCTTGACATCTAGAAAACTGGTCTAGAAAACATAAGACACAGGTTGGGGGGACAAAAGCAATGAGCCTATATAGGTATAAAAGATTGCACAAATTCAGGAAATGAGCAATGGGTGAAAAAGTAACCTTCCAGAAAGGAATCTGGAGTCTACGATAACTCACAGGCTGAGTATGAGTCAGCGAAGTGTTTTCCTGGCAAAACCAGTAAACATTCCAGGAAGATAGAGATGTGGGGAGCACTCTGTGGGCTCTATGCAATATTGGTAGGATATCAGTGGAAGGGCTAATTTTGTGCATCATGGCTCAAGAGCTATGTGAACCAACAGGAGCCAGTGCAGGCAGCAACAGGATGGACAGAGGACTAGGAGGGCTGAGGGAGCTGGAGTTGTTCAGGCTGAAGGAAAGAAGGCAGAAGACAGACTTGCCAAGGCTCTTCATATACTTAAAAGGCCATTGCAAAGAGAAGGGGAATCGTCTATTCTTGGTAGGTAGGGTAAGATGTAATGGACTTAAATTGCATCAAGGAGGAAAAGCTTTTCTAATGGTAACATTAGTGAGACACAGCTTTATATCACAGGGTGTAATGGTGTCTTTGTTACTGGATGTCTTTAAATACGTACTAGACAAATATTAAGTACTATTGATCTGGCATTGGAATTGGAGGATGGACTAAGTGACTAATCAAGGTCTGTTATAGACCTATTTTTCTGTGATTATATATAATCTGAGGCTTCTCATTAATCATAATTTCTTTATCCAGTCCCATTGTACATTCTGTTTTCTTTTCAAGTCAGATCCCTGGTCAACTCTCTGTTCTCTAAAGGACAAAATAATGTTTTGTCCCTTTTTTCTTTCAGTGTAGTTAAAGACCAAAGCTTTTCTCTTTTTTCTGGTAGCCCACAACAGACAGAACCTGATGAATTGTATTGCATTTTACTGCTGAGATAACTATTATACTTGCACCTGAGTCAAACATGCAATAAAAATTATTTAGATGACTGTTGTCAGTCTATTCAGACATATTCTACATAAACTGTACAAAATGTTAACATAAATCTCAGATTCTCTAGTCATATACTAGACAAAATTACTAAATTCATAAAATGTTACTGTATTCGAGACTGATCTAATGCACATAATCCTAAATTCTCTGATCTTCACTGATAGGAACCCATAAAAGTTTTTAATGTAAACTCTACGATGTTACTTATTTTTTAGGCATGATTTGGTTTAAAAAAATCTTGTATATTTAAAAAAAACCCATTCAGTTCTACATTTTTATACCAAGAAAAACTTACATTTTTTGGCAGATCTGATCAACAGACAGCATTCTTGATAGGTTTTCTGGTTTGTTTTTTTTTCCAATCATGTTTTCTGTTCTGAGTAGGTATTGCTTCTTTCTACAAACTTTTGTGTTTATAGCCCTAAACCAGCATGTCTGTCAGAGTAGACCCATGCACATTTTGGGCACCCTAGAATAAAAAAAACTTTTGCAATAATTGCCAATGCTAAATACTTTACTTGCAGAGCTTTGAAAGAGAATGCCCATCAGAAGTTTAAACCTACTCTTTTTCCTGTTAAGGACAACTTTGGCAAACTGTACAGTCATTTTGTCATGTCAGAGAATGTGGATTTTCTTTTTGTAATGATTTTTTGTTAAAGGTTAATAGTGTGCTTTTCTGCACAGAACATGTATTGCCCATGTACCTATGCTGATCCGCATATTCTCAGGTGATGGGGAAGAAGAGGTAGGGAACAAAGTGACAAAATTCCTCTATAATATTGGATTTCTCGGGGCCATAAAAACTAAAAACTAACAATGAAGAATCATTGACTTCACGTAAGACCAAGGATATTGGAATTGCAATGAAAATGTCTGTGTGGCTGAAAAAAATACATATTAAGAAAAGAATAGGAAACATAAAGTATCATTATGCCCCTATTTATGGTGTTCCAGTTTTTTAATGCCACAACCAGCTCTTGCCTTCATATCTCAGAAGAGATACTGTAGAACTAGGAAAAAGTAATATGGATAATCAGGGTTATGGGACATCTTTTCCGTGAGGTGTGGCTGAATTGACAGATTCTTTAGCCTGAAAAGGACATAGCCGAGAAAGGGTGTGAGAGGGATCTATAAATCATGGATGGCACAAACCCCATGAACTGAGTATCTGTCTTTATAGTGGAGCTAGGGAGCATCAGATAAAATTGTCAGATGTCGGTTTTCAGAGACACAAAAGGAGAAATTCCCTGAAACTATTGAAGTTTTCAGAAAGCAAGTGGATATGGCCATGGAATAAAAATCCATCTAGAGCTGTTAAAAGCTGAAGTGTAGAGATCTCTATTCCAGCATGTCCCTAAGGCAGCCCCAACTTCCAGCCTTGCTGGAGCCTTTACACATTTGTTTAATTCTTGTGTTTGGCAAAAGGCATCTTCAGCTGGCCACTGTCAGAGAGAGATCCTGGGCTGGCCTGAGATGTGCCCCGGTGTGAGCATTCTTACTTTGTTGTTAATTTGCCTGCTGACTGAGGAGGCTCTGACACTCTCTCTGACTTGTGTGAGTCTGTGCTTCTGCAGCCTTACAGCACTGCGGGAGACACAGCCTGGGAAGTGATCAAAAGGATAAGCAGGAGGCAGGAATCTGCCTTTGATACATATTTTTTTTTTAAGTAATCTAAAAAAGGAAAAAAAGAAAAAAAGATTGCTTCTCACATCCTCGGACACAGTCAAGCATGGACAGATGCCTGACTCTGTTATCACCTTCTACTGCATCCTGATAAAGCCAAGCAAACTCCTAAGGCACTTTAAGGCCATAAAAAGGGTCAGTAATACTGGGGGTGGAGGAAAGAGTGAAGAAATTCCCTTGTTGTGCCTGCCAGAGAGTGAATCAAGCAGATGCAAAGCTACTTTCTGCAGCTGGGAGACATCATAGGGCATCCCTGAAGCGAGTCAGGGCAGGGGTCGTGCTCAGTGTTACCAAAATTTCCAGAGCATCAGCAAGAAGGAGACAAATCCGTTGTCAACATATCCAGAGGTATGATTGGAAGCTAGCATGGGAATCTTCTTCACTGCAGAACACAGGAAAGTACGAATTTGATGCTTGGAAAAGTCTGACTGACAGGAATATTAAACAGGCTTTCAATTAGCAGGATGTGTATGTGTTGGCTTCTGGAGACCAGGAAGGGTATAAGTCACCTCAAGCAGCAGCTTACTGGAGAACTGTGAGACTGTACAGGCAGGGGAAGAAAGCCAGTGCTGACAGATTCTTCATACCTGTGATCCCCTCTGGTCTGTGGAGAACACTGCTAGAGGGTGATGGAGTAACCCAGCGGTAAAAAAACAGTTGAGGGAGGTCTTTATTTACCCCATATATTTGTCTTTTGTGAGTGGCATGCTGTAGTTTAGTGAATAACAAGACAAGGACATGGGAGTGTAAAATGCCCTCATACCATGTATTTCCTATTGGTTATTTGTATTTTGAAGCAATGAAAATTCAAGCAAAAGTAGTTGCTACAGCATTTCAAATTTCAAATCAAAACCATTAAAACATTGAGCACCTTTGCATTAATATATTTTACAGAATTTTTGTTAAATAATTTGTGCTTTCATCTCTAGTTAGGGTTTTGATTCCTTGATTAGAAAGAAGTTTTCACTGAAATTTCCTTCAGTTTATCTGAAAATATTTTGAATGCTAAAAATTCAAATGAAAGAGCACTTGGATGAATATTTTCAGATATTCAAATGTTTTATTTTCTTCACGGTTGGCAAAAATTGGCAGAACATTAGAGAGGAACAAGCTCTTTTCTGTTTTTCTGCAACCAATATGACTCTTAGTCATATTCTACTGTTTCACTTGATAGTATTTTTATTATAAGTTTTATACATCAGTCCTGTGGGTAGTTGGTGTTATTTTAAGGTGAAGTGATACCATTTTGTTTCCTTCATTCTGGTGAAATCTGATCTTACTGATGCAAACTCCCCCCAACACCAATGCTTATGCTTGTTTTTTCTTCCTGGAGGGGGGTTAGTGTTATTTCCTATAGAGTTCTCTTTCATGATGGCTCAGAAATGAGCACAACAGTTAACACAAATGAACAGAATGGCTTTTGGTTGCAGTAAAAGTTTGGTTTTTTCAGAAACTGTGCAATTTCCCCAAAAGCTGCTAACAACATGCTACCATTTTCTTAGTGGTTTTGCATATCATTAATGAGAGAGCAGTAATATCTTCTCTCCTAATGATTGCTGTTCTTTATACCTCATCTCCTTGGAGATGAGAATCTCTGCTTTCTTTATTCCTTCCATTTATATAATTTTCTGCCCTCTTATTTTGAACAAAGACCTGAAAGCAAGCAAGTATTGAATTGTCTCAGTATTTATTTATTCATTGTATTTGAGATAGAAATGCCATGATAGTTAGGACTGAGCATCCTTGTTGTTAGACTTTGTTTCACTTTGATTTCTTTACCAATTTTTGAACCAACAGAACAGTTTCCAGTGTCTGTATTTTAGTTGAGGGGCAATATTGACTTTAGACACCTACCTTCACTCTGCTCCAGTCTTTGAGTCTCTTGGAGCCTATTTCTCCCATTCCTGGCCACCTTTGTGTGTCCTTTGCTGGGATGGTGATGAGGCACTGGCACATGCTGCCCAGAAAAGTTGTGGATGCCCCATCCCTGGAAGTATTCAAGGCCAGGTTTGATGGAACCTAATCTGGTGGAAGGTGTCCCTCTCACAGCAGAGGAGTTTGAAGTAGATGATGTTTAAGGTCCCTTCCCACCCAAACCGTTCCATGATTTTATGATTATAAGCAGAATCATACAAATCACAGAAAATAGTATGAGAAGAGACATTATTTGGCCCATCATTATACTCCACAGCAGGATCATCTGCATGTAAATTAGTGCTGAAGGTAATGTGGGTTGATGGAGACATCATATACTCTGTAGGCAAAATTCTCCAGTACTGGCTGGTCTGTACTGTTTTAATAGTTTCCCTGGGAAATGCCTTTCAAATAATCATAATGGGATTAAGTCTCTAATTGTACATGTCTACAGGTACATATCTACAAATACTGTAGGCTTCTAAGTTTCTGCTAGAACAAGTGGAGATACGGATTGTTCTTCATTTGTCTACAGATAGGTCTTTAGACCTCTCTGAAATGGAAAGAACACCCCAATATCTAACCTATATTGAAAACCATTTCACTCTGTCTCATCTGTAGGACAAGGATGGAGTGCAATTTATTAATTTCCTCTTTGTTGTATCCCTTTACCCTTATTTTTCATGTTGCTTCTCATCTTCTAAAGGCTAAATCAGTTGCTATTTCTTTAAACACTGTTTATTCTCAACTCATCCTTTTTGTTCCTCTTTTAATCCTTTTAGTTGGTTCGCACAGTTCTCATAATAAGGAACTGGAAACTAAGCACGTGGTGGATGAGAGACTGCATGGCATTAAACATCCTCCGCGAGAACCTCAGCTTATCTTTAAGGAAGGCGGGTAGGGAACCTGATGGGAGGAAAAGCCCTCTCCCATTACATCAGCACTGAAGCAAAAGCAGTACATGCTGCTCTGCATTGCTCACCTCAGGCTGCACTTGCTGTGAAGCTGAGCTCTGCATACCAGTGAGCCCCGAGGCCTGGTAGGAGAGTATCAAAATCAGCAGGCACCACATCAGCAAAAGAGTGCTGGCTCTTTCTTCATGTTTTATGTCTACAATGCTTTAAAAAAGATGCTTGCAAAAGCAAGATGCCGGAAGTGCTCATTTATTGTCTCTATTGCAGGTTTAAGAAGGTATCGCCTTCATTCTTGAAGATGTGGAGTAAATTTTCAAATTAACATGTGAGGGAGGAATACTGAGAGGATTTTTTGCATATATCTGAAAAGCAAGTCAATCTAAAAATATGGTCCATTGTAGTTCAGTGCTCAGAAATATTACTCTTTTCAGTTCTATTTTTATAAACATCTTAAATAATAGTTCCTTAAAAAATTCCTTATTACTATAGTACATCCTATGATGGAGGATAATTGTTTCTGAATCTTTTACTTGTTCATCTGTCAATCAATCTATAAGAAACTCAGAACAGTTTTGTGAGAATTACAGAACAAACTTCAAGCAGAGTGAATAGTCTGAGGTCAAACGAAATACAAAGGAAAATTAAATACAAGTGACCAGACTGACATTAGGACTGTGGGAGAATGCATGAATATCTGCAAAAGAACATTTGGGGTAAATCCATGCTACTTTGATCATACCCTAATTTTAATAGCATTATGAGACCAATAAGGAACATAAGGCACAGGTCACCTGGGATTCTGAATTTCATTATCATTGGTTTAGAGAAATCATCAAAGTTTCAAGGATAGAAACTAAGGTTGAAGATAGAAAATTTATTTCATGTGCTGTTGCCAGTATTTGTTCATCTAGAAACATCATATTTAGCTCCTGCTACTTTGATGTTCTGGGTTCAAAGTAATCTGAGAGGAAAGATAGGACATACTCTTCTTTATGAAGACAGAGATGAATTAATTTTTCAAGTATAATCTGTCCTTGCACCTCCAGATCCCTAGGGCAGAGCCTACTGGAATGAGTTTTTTTGATCAGTAGTTTTGATGCAGACCCTGGATGGGTCCCAGCTATGTGCCCTGACAGATAGACTGCAGGCTCTTATGTTAGAAATCTGAGAATTCTTTGGTTTTGTGATTCTGAAAGTGAAGATGAATCAACATCTTGATAGAACACCTTCTGCTTAGTGTTATTATCTAATAATATTTAAGATTTTCCACTGACACCATAGTGCTTTGAATTCATATTGCTATTCATTAACAAATCTCTCCTGTAGTGTTCTCTTATTATTGTTACTGCTACTTGATATAATTTTGAAATTAAGTTATTGGCAAATCAGAATCAGTTTATTCATAGAATCACAGAATTACAGAATCACAGAATATTCTAAGTTGGAAGGGACTCAAAAGGATCATTGAGTCCAACTCCTGGCCCTGCACAGCACCATCCTCAAGAGTCACACTGTGTGCCTGAGAGTGTTGTCCAAATGTTCCATGAACTCTGTCAGGCTGGTGCTGTGACCACTGCCCTGGGGAGCCTGTGCCAGTGCCCAACCACCCACTGGATGTAGAACCATTTCCTAATACCCAACCTAAACCTCCCCTGACACAACTTCAGGCCATTCCCTCATGTCCTGTCACTGGTCACCACAGAGAAGAGATCAGTGCCTGCCCCTCCTCTTCCCCTCACGAGGAAGTTGCAGACTGCCATGGGGTCTCCCCTCAGTCTCCTCTTCTCCAGGCTGAACACACCAAGTGACCTCAGCCATGAGGAGTGACTTTTCCTCAAAGGCCCTTCACCACCTTTGTTGTCCTCCTTTGGACACTCTCCAATAGTTTAATGTCTTTCTTTTATTGTGGTGCCCAGAACTGCCCCCAGCACTCGAGGTGAGGCTGCCCCAGTGCAGAGCAGAGCGGGACAATCCCCTCCCTTGCCTGGCTGGCGATGCTGGGCCTGATGCCCCCCAGGACACACTTGGCCCTCCTGGCTGCCAGGGCACTGCTGACTCATTGTGATGTACAACTGCTTCTATGTTTCTCCCTGGCCTTTGGGGTATGGATTTTGTCTTTATAAGGCTTTACGTTGTTCAGGACTTGCTGACATAAGGAACAACCTGTTTCTTCCAGTTATTCAGTTATTATTTATTTTTTGTATTTTTATTACACTTATTAGTAGTAGTACATCGAGAAGTTATTCTGGATGTTGTATGGGGAATGAAAAGAAGATCTCTGTCCTCTTCATAGCGTACCTCATTTAGAACAAGAGAAGATAGATGATGCCACAGTCAGAGGCATGTGATCTGAACAACCATTGGTTTTGGAGATATGAAATGAGAGATTTCAAGATTTACACGTAGACAGTTCCATTTTTCTCAGTTGAAAGTGACTTTTCTACTGAAACTATGATTAAAAAACCCCAAGTCATCAAAACTGAACTGAAATCTCTTTTTAAACTCTGGTGGGTTTTTTGTTGTTGTTGTTGTTGTTTGTTGTTGTTAGTTTTTGTTGGTGGTGGTTTTGTTTGTTTGTTTGTTCTGTTTTTGTTTTCGATTGATACAAACATTTCTCATCCTGATTAGGGGTGGAGAATTTTTCTCAGTTCATGAAAATTTTCTTCAGGTGGGAAAATTATTTGCCATTTGCTTCTTGCCCTGAAGGCAGTGGGATGAGGGAAGGCTCTACAGACTTCACAAACACAAGGTTGCATACTGTAAACTCTACAGGTTTGGATCAATATTGAGCAATTTTATAGTCAATCTCCCTGATTTTTACTTCTTCCAAGTAATAGATAGTAGCAATTACTAAGCATGTCACTAGTACTTCTCAAAATCTAGAGTTAACTGTGCTGCAGGTCACCTCTGTTAAAGGACATCTCTTTAGAAGCACCATGAGAAGCAAACTGAAACCATAGCTCACCACTTAGCATTTGAGAGGTAGGATGTGGAAAAGGCTCTGACCCTGGTTCTCTTTTTTTTTTCTTGTCAAATGTCAGGATAATTTTAGTTACCACTATTGCTTTTACTTGATGTTTGTTCTATCTGTAGTTGGTCTGAATTTGTTTGAGCACTGCAGGCTATTGAACTTAAGGCAGAGTGACACTAAGTAGGGTTGATTCTGTCTTAGCAGAAGATTTATTATTGTTTGAGCACACTGTTGTGGGGTGAAATCTCACTATATTTAAAAATGATGGTGTGAAAAGATTTCAGAGAGGCATAATCATTTCTGATTTGATGTTTCAGTATGTCCTGCTGCAGAATTTGTTGGCTTGATTGCTCTGTGTGCAATTTGTCAAAATTACTTATGCAAAATGTGATTTGAAAGGGTGGCATCTTAGGCAGAGCTCTGAAATCCTTTCCTAACCCAAATATACTTGCCTCATGCTAGGCTTGCCCTAAAAAGGGATGATTAATCTTTCAAATGTCTTCAAGTCCCCAAAAGTATTCCTGCATTTCACTGTGTATAGAACACATTACCTACAATATATTGTGATTGCCTTCATTGTTCATGTAAAAATAATACTGCAATTGTTTATTAAAACCCAGGATTAATTTGGCACAGATTAGAGGTATGTACATAATACTGGATGGAAAGCTTCTTCTCTGAAAACCCCCAGCATGTGGGTTTTCAGTAAACGAGGACATTAGGTGAAGTTTCAGTTTTCACAGATGAAAGGTAAGAAACATTTACATTTATACATAAACATGCACAGCAGGGGAAAGGCTCGTCTGCCTCACAGCTTGCAGCAACTGTTCAAATGAAAATGAACACTTCTGAGGAGTCCTATTCTGGGAAGTGCCAAGAGTCCATGCTGCTCACTGTGCCAGTGGTCCCAAGAGCAATACACCTTAGATGTATCCCACAACACGGGCTGGCTAACAAGTGCATCCTCAGCTTCAAAGGGTTATGGAGTTCAGCGATTGTTTATTGATCATACATGAAAGAGCTCAGCAGCTCATGGTGAAGGTTCCATCATATACCAGAAATATCCAGACTGTGTCCTAGGGAGAGACACGGGTTGGTAGTGAAACAACATCAGTACAATTACTAAAGCAGCAGGAGCTGGGGAGGCAGGAGGAGTCTGGGCTGTGTATCTGCTGTAGCATCAGAGCACTTGTATTTCTGATTTTAATGAAATACTGACCAGTTTGGGACGGGCATCTGTTGCAAAATCCTCAGTGGATTTGTCTTACTGAAAGTAAATCTGCCTTGATGTTTTCTGAGAGGATGAGCACAGAGTTATTCTGTTCCTGGGACAGATGGGAGAAATGGTGTTCCGGATTTCTGTGATGCTGGAGGATCCTCTTGTTGGGGATGGGAGGAACTGCTTGATGGCAACATTAAACAGCTTGGATTTTAGCTCATGTAGGTTGGTGGGTTTTATCCCTGCTACCAGTCCTGCTACATGGGTGTGTTCAGGGAGCTGCTGCCTAGGTGTTCTGCATGAGATTTATGTTCACTTTGAATCCTTGGGTGGTTTTTGATTGGCAACCGAACTGTGCCTGTTTGTTGAGCAGAGGAGTGAATCCCTGCCATGGAGAAAACAAATCCCCAGGCTGCTTCTTAGAGCCATAATGTGTTAGAAACAGAGCTGGCTGCTCCTGGAACAATCTCATGTCATGTGAGAGGGAACCAAGACAGTACTAAAAAGAAATCACAAGGTCTTCGCCTCATCTAGGTCTTACTCAAAAGAGAATCACTTGGTCTCATATTTGCTGCTTTTTAGTAGGTAGCAGTGAGACTTTAAAGTAAGAGATAGTTGCCTGACGTCAGCCAGGCCTTGAATTTATTCTTACCCCCTTCTGCAAAAGGCATTGCTAACCAAAGATGAGATACTTGTAGCCCAGGCTCAGCTCAGCCATCTTTATAACAGTTTATAGGTGTCTTGCCAAAAATTTAGCATAATATATATTAGAACTGGCTCTCAGCATATTGCTGCATTAAGGAAGCCTCTTTATATGCTTCTCCAAATATGTTGCTGAAGGCTACAGTTGCAGGAGGATGATGCTCCAATAATGGTTTACATAAAGTTAAGTTTGTATCCTGTTATCCAAGAAGGGCTAGCAGCAAGTCTGAACAAACTTGCTGTTCTTGCCTCATTTTCTGTTAAAACATTTTCAGATCATCTTCTAGTATTACTGCATGTATATTTGCATCATACTTAATCAGTATGATCAATCTGCCATTTTTGCACAGGTGACAATCTTCTGTATGAGGAAAATTCCAGGTCCTTGCCTTACATGTCACAACAGCTCTTCCCATATCGGCCCTTATTTTGAGGATTAATTAAATTTGATTAAAATGATGTCATACTTTGGCATTAACACTTTTTATTTGATAGTAGATTAATATTTCCTTCTTTAATGTGATTTATTGTTTGCCTGAGTGAGAGGTGTGTGTTTGGAAGAAGGCTAATGTGCAACTCTCCTCCCACTCCTGAACTATCTGCTAGGCTTCCAATGTGTCTGAAAGGGAATCTGTTGTCTTCAGAATCACCCCTAATTCTAGTGTATTTTAGTCTCTACTTTTCCAGCTACCCTAAAATCAGACAGAAATATGTGAGATTCTTTCTTTTTTTGTTCTCCTGCAAAGCTTCTCACTGTATCCAGTTCTTCAGTGACCCTCACTCTCACACTTGCTTGTCTTGAAATGGATTCTGATTATTCTGATTCAAACTTATATGACCACTTTTCTCCAGAAGCCTTCCAAGATCAAGTCAAGGAAGCCCTCAAGTGAACATCTGTAAAGCTATTTGTGGACTTTTGGATTAGAGTTTACAACTGTAAAATGTAGCCACTGAAAATGAAATGTTATGTGAGCATATTATTTAAGCATTTAATCTGAGACAGAATGTTTGTATTTATAAAAAGGTGAAAAATGTAAGTGATTACTGGTGCTTTATAGATAATACCTATGAAGACGCCAGAATTAATCTGGGAACAATAACATATTGGTGGCAAATAACTCCTCTCTTTCATTTTGGTCCGTCAGGTCTGGCTTTCTGACACTGGGATACCATGATGTGTGCTAGAAAGGTGATAAAACCTCTGACAGTTCTGTGCTGGTCATTGCACATGAAATAACATTTTACAGTGATGTTGTCACAAAGTCTTTACTTTGGAGGTGCCTGGCTCAGCTGAAGGAGCAGATTCATAGTGCAGTTTCTCACTGTTCATTCCTGGCCTGATGGCACTCATGCTTCACTGCTCTGTTGAGGGGATGTGGAGGAAATGGAGCCTTTTGGGAGTTTTGTCTTTTTAAAAAAAATTTATTTCCATTATTGTAAACTGCAATAACTCCAGCTGGTGCTCGTGTGTTCTTAAGAGCTCCAGCTATTGCTTGTAGGAGGCCTTACATATATATATATATATATATACACACACATGCTTACATATATAAAAATATAAGATTAAATGCTTTCTGCATATTCATCTTTCAACTCCTAATTTATTCATTGAGTAGCAATCAAATGAGATATGTTTTAAAACGTCTTTTTTTTAATCACTGTGCCCTGATAGCTATGTATCAGAGAGGGTGGCATTACTAACTCATACCATGTGATGTTCTGCACCTGTTAATTGTGCTGTTTTTTACTTTTCATTCTCAAGAAGTGCAGTACTTAATAGATACCTTGAAAAATGGTTCTATCTTGCCATATTTTTCTTCATATTTGATGAATGTGGTTTCACCATGAAAGATTTTGATAGAGGGTTATTTTTCCCCTCTTCTTGGTGATTTTGTGCCAGGCTTTATGAAAGGCTGATGTGTCTTTCTGTCCAGAGAAAGCACTGAATGATGATATTAACATTTAAGAGGAAAATGACTGATCACTGAGGATTTGCATTAGGGCTATGGGAAGAGCCCCGTTCCCTTCAAATACTAATAGGTTTTGCATTAAACTAAAACAAAATTATCACAGGCTTATTGCAGTTACTTGCACACCAGCCAGGGTTATATTTCTGTTAATTCTGCATCCGCACTCTTTGCAGAAAACTGTTCCTATAACCTGTCAGATGGCGCTGATCACAGGAACTCTGATGTGTGCCACTTTTGGTGGCACCGCTGTCTATGAGTGACCACTCCAAACAGTCCCTGTGCAGAACTGCCGCTGCAGCCCTAGTAAGGAAACAGATGCTTCCACACACTCAGAGTGCTCAGAGTGACTGTCCCATCACCAACTCCATTTGTGCTGAGTTGGTAGCACACTTCCCACATTGTTTTGACCCAGGTCACCTGTTGCTCTGTTGGATAAGGCCTAGTTTAGCACAGTCCTGGGACTATTGGGGAAATTATTTAGTTGTGTACTTGGCAGTGTTTGTTTAATGGTTGGACTTTATGATCTTAAATATCTTTTCTAACATAAATGATTCTATGATTCCATAATTCTGTTCCCTGCAGGCAGTTTGGATGAGGCAACTCTGTTGTAGTGGATGGATGAAGGAGGGTATCTGCATGGATGTAGAATGTGCTGAGCCAGTTGGTCAGATAAGAGTCTCTGAGCTGTTCTATTTAACTACACAGGTGTGCTGTAACAGATAGTCAAATGAGCCTAATTGTCTGTATTTATTTATTTATTGTCTATAATTATTCTCTGTCATGTGAGTTTAGAACGTATTTACAGAAGTGCTTTGAGATAAAGCCTATGTTGAGAAAAGGCTGTGAGATCCTCAGAAAATCTGGCTCAGGACTGCTTAAGCACTATTGATTAAGTGAAGCACAGTATTTAATGAATCCCTGCCATTTCTTTCCTACTTTAATGTTTTTCCATGCTCAGCCTAAGTAACGCTCAAAGAGCATGGAGAAGTAAGTGGATGGTATATAAGCCCTCCTCCCCAAAACGAACAATAGGAGAAATATAGCCTTGTCATCAAAGGCACATATTACTCTATTGCAAAAAATGTGAAAGTTTCAATTCCTGTAGGAGTGAGTTGTTCTCACCCATTGTAACTCTTTGTTACTCTCTTTGACACAAGGAAAAGCATTTTAAGGCCCTCTTAAAAGATTAGGCAATGTGCTGCATGCTACCATCCAAAAAAGCAGCTCTTCCTGCATCTAAGGAGTCCTTTCAGTCTCTTCTGCAGTACTTTAAAACACGGACTGACTAGAAGAATACAGCATGCTACTCCATCCCTGCTGTCCCCAAGGCTGTCCTTGGTCACAGAGCACAGTCCCAGCTGAGATGTGCTGTATGCTGCAGTCCTTACATAGGTCTCAGTCAGCTTAAAGACAACAACTCTTGATTGTGCCAAGTGACAGAGTGTTTGCTTTGTGACTGTGCTCTGCCCTGTATTCTCTGCTCTCCCAGTACAGTGCCAACAGGTCCATGGATAACATCCCCTGAAAGCCCTTCATGCCCCTGGCACGAGCCCCCTGGGCCCCTGCTCCTGCTGCTTCTGGGGCAGTGTGTGATGGAAGATGGTGTCCTCTTCTGGGGTATATTCTGGACTTGTCCTATAGCCAGGCATACTCCAGCTTTCTCAAGGTCAAAGGCAGTGCCGTGCTCTGAGAGAGCTGTATTTAAAGCCCTGAATTTTCTGGAGCTCGTTTAATGTCAGAGGAACTCATACATGCTAGCAGCTAAATAAATACCAAACTAACTGCAGACTCATAAACATAGAAACCCCCTTCAAGCTGAGCTTTTAAGTAGGAATCACATTTCCCAAAATATCCATCTTGCTTGTCACACCAGCTATATTCTGTATTAATGAGACCAGGAATCACTGTCCTCCAGGTGAAAATATGTAGCAGGTGTCAGCATCCTTTCCAAGGTAGAAGGCCAGCCTGGATGTTACCTTTCCAAATTAAAGGTCAGATGTGCCAGCAGAGAATTTCTGGAGCCAGAGCAAGATGTCACTAATTAGATATTTGAAGCATCTTGGCTCAGGGTGAAGCATGGGATGGTCAAACAGAGATCTGAAGTCCTTCTCTCTCCTGTCCTACAAGATATCATGGCTCTGAGCTCCAGCTCTCTGTGTATTTGTGGACTCTGCCCATCAGGTTCCTTGCTCTCTGAGGAGCAGGTGGTCCACCCCTCATACTCAGCAGGGACTAGCTGCTTGTAGCACTTGTAAAGTGGTCATTTTGAAGGGCAGCAGTCCAAGGTAGGCAGGATAGGGTTAAGGATGGGAAAGATGTTCACAAAATTACCAACCTCAGTTTTTGAAAAGTTGTGACTTAGATTCCTATATCCCCCCTCTCCTTCCCCCTTCCCTGCTCAAATTGCTGCTTTTTTCTTTAAAACACTGATTTTTTTTTTCTTCTAGCCCTCCCTTCCCACCACCTGCACATGTCTCCATACTTTATTCTTTCATGGTAAGAGTTAGAAATGGGATTAATTTGTGCTAAAGGCCAAGCTCCTCACATGACCGTTGGCACCAGGCATTGAACTGGAAATCGGCAGGAGTTCAGGTAACAGTCTGACAGCTGAAACCACGGAGTTCAGCCACAACTGAGAATGGAGGCCCCACTCCCAGACCTTAGGCAAATTCAAAGGGCAGAAGGAAAAGGCAAAAACACACAGGAAAATGTATTTTAACAGGGTCAGAGGAGCAGGGCTGAGGATGAGCGACTCAAGGAGTAGTTTTGTAGTTCTGTGCAAAAAAAGGCATTAAGGAGCAGCCTCAAGGTGTTTGTGATATCTCTGCCTTCCTGAGTCACTAGTGGGATTGCCTATGGCAAGTGCTTACCTTACTTTAAAATTCTTCCAGGATGGGGATTTTCATTCCTTAGAGAAATTAAAATGCATAGAAAAATATGTTTTTCCGTGTGTCTTTCCTGATGACTGTTGTCAGCCTGTTGCAGACATTTTGGCTTGGATATGTCAGGATTAGATCTACTATTAGTTGGTGTCCTGCATGGCTTACTCTGAGTCCATTTTATACTGCATCCTGATATCTAGACCTGAAAGACCATTAGGATAAACTCGAAAAGAATTTAGGAGAATGCCATGCTTTGAAGGGGACACTGGTGGTTGGAGCCAAAAATGTCAGGATGTTTCCTTTCCACTAACTATTAGTGCATAAAAACAGTGCTCATCACTCATCTTCTGAACAATATATCCCTTAAAGATGCCAAAAAATAGTACATAAAATTAAAAAAAATCAGACTATAATTCATTATGCATTAAGGTTTTTTGGTAGGAGGATTGTAGAAAAGAAATGTAAAATGGGTGAGCCCTAAAACCAGAATACAGATAATTTTTGTCCCTGTTATGAAACATAGCTTCCCATTAGCTGAACTCCTGGTGGGTTCAGCAGCAGTGCTGAACTCTCTTTGCATTTAACACCTCTGAATGCTCCTGTGGTCGTTACTTGCAGTGATACCCGGAAATAATTTGTAGAAACAATAGGCAAGAGAAGAGAAATTCAATCTGAACATCTTGTCCTTGAAATTACAGGATAAAGTTAATAACATACCTAAAACCCTAATTAATATTATTTTTAGTCTTCTTTCTGAACCAGAACTACTGACATATCTGGTGTAATCTCCTGGATGCAAACCCATAACAGCCTTTGCCCACATACCCCATATTGTAGGAACCAGAGCACCTGAACTTATCCTTGTTTGTTGTCCTATTCAGTCAACCTTACGTACCGGCAGCTTTGCCTCAGCAGCAATGCCTTGGGCATGATTCCTCATGCTCTGTGCCCTGACTCAGTGCCTTGCACTTCATCCTGAATTTAACCTTCCTTTTCTTTCTTCAAAGGCCTTGAGGGCAAAAAACAATTTTCTGGTAGTAGTTCTGCTTTTATATGGATGGAGAAAATATTCTATCTATTTGTGGAAACGTACAAAAATTTGCCTTTCATGTCCTTTTCCTGTTAGCTAAAAAAGATATTGCAAGAGTTTCTTTTTCCCCTGGTGGATTTTTCCACATAATTAGTGAGAAATGGCAAATTACAGTGTTCACCATATACTTGTGCTGTGAACAAATCACATTCAAGCACTGTGAAAAATGTAGTGTCATTTCCCACCAAACTTAATGAACAACACTGTATCACCTACTGAGTGCCAATCTGTAAAGCACTGTCTGCTCAGGAATTGATGCAGAACCATAATTAAGTGGCTGTTATTCTCCATTTACTTACAAAACCTAAATAATATAAATTTGTAGCCCAAAAGGTTGTGCATAGGACATAACTTTTATTTCATAGAGTCCCTTCTGGAGGGGCTGTCATGGTTTTGGTCTGTCTGAAAACCTGTCTATCAAACAGCCTCAGATGTAAGGGCCATACAGTGCTAAATCTGGGCTACCTTTGGTCAGCTGTTTCAGGTACTGGTAGCAGGGTAGCAATGATGCTTATGCTGCCCATTTGCCCTTTGCCCCAGCCTGCTGATTGAAGCTGGCAGCTTTGGGGGTGCAGATAAATTCCCATTAATAGTGGAACTGGGATCAGAAACCTAGTCATTTCTAAAATTACTTCAGCCTGAGAGGACTGAGATAAATGGCTGTCTTGGAGGATAAAAGGTCCTCAACCCCTTCAGTTAAGCCTTCCAGCAAGTCCAGGTTTTTGTTGATATGAAGTAAAGAAAGTTCACTGCCCTGTTCACTGTCTTGCCAAGCCAATCAGGAAAATCTGAGGACTTCAAGAAAATGAAGGTCATTAAGTACCATACACAACCCTGGTCCCTCCTTGGAGTATAGTGTCCCTTAATCAAAGCAACCCTTCACTGCTCCTACACCATGCAAAAGTTCCTCATCCTGTTGGTATGCAAGAGCACATGCTGCATAGCTGGAATTAAATAAGATGCAAAGGTGAAAAAACCAATTCTCAGTCATTTACTATTATCTGTTTGACAACCCTAATAAAAACAATTAAATAAATGATTACTTTTTTTAAACAGGAGGCAGTAAAAGGTCAGTTTTTCACTGTTAAGAGAACAAGATTTGTATTCCAGGTATCCAGGGTGCTGTACATGTACTGTGGGCAACATCCTGAACATAAAATCTGAGTTTAACTCTGCTGGCCAGATTCTGACTCTGGAAGAGTACGAAGGACTGATCCCATGGTCCTTCAAAAACCAGGAAATTACTACAGTGGACTTCCATCCAATACAGAAAATGCTCTATCATGGATTAATTACGTTAACTTCAACCTTTGTTGAACTCAGTGCAATTGCTAAATATTTACCCAGGTATGGCAGAACAGGAAATCCAGCAGGTTATTTCTGCAGTGAACCTTATTCTCAAGGCTGCAAACTCTCAGCCTAGTCATAGGACATGTGCCTTTACTATGTGCTTAGGAATCAGTGCAACAGAGCTTGCTTTCTACTCATGCCTTTCATTATAAATCAAATTTAACAGCTTTCAGCCAAAGAAATCTTTCACACTTTACTGAAGAAGCCACTTTAACAATTACTTGTTAGGTTACATGGAGGAGCATAGGAAATCAGCTGCTATTTGTTTAAAATGGAATCAGAATCAGTGCCCTTTTAAACAGATGTTTTTTTCTAGCAGTGTCAAAGCTGGAGATGTTGTGGGACATGCTATACTCCTAATTACCATATGGGAACCCAGGTGTGATATTGGACACCGTGTCCCCTTTTCTTGTGCCAGTTTCCTATGTGACAACATTATATCTGGAAGAAACAGGGCTGGATGGCTCCTTACAGGTCACCTACTTGTCCTTTTACCAAAGGGAAAATGAACTGTAACTATGCCATCCCTGAAACATGTTTATCCAACAAGTTCTTAAGGATGATGGGGATGAGCAGGCCTCAGTTGAGACCTCACCTGCTCTGAGCTGGTTGTGAATATCTTCCCCAGGTTTCCTGCTGGCTCACCTTCAATGTCTTCACCCATGAGGTGATTTATGACTCTTTGAAAGAATTGGACTTTTCTTCATCCTGTGCTTCTCTCTAGCTTTATCCATTCCTGAACAGTCCTTTGTCTTTCTGCCTGTATATTGCATCTGTAAATGGGAACTATGAAATATGGAAGTATAAATATTATGTTAAGGAAAAACAGAAGTATTTTTCTCTTGTTTTTCAGCACAGGAGGTTGGGAATAAAGGTGGCACTTCTTGTCTTGGTCTGGCTAATTCATAGCCAAGTTCCCAGCTGTACTTATTCAAAGCCATTATCTTGCCTCTTTGTTGCCTGGATAATACAAATCAGCTGGATGCATTGTGCCTGAATGCATCAACTATCACGTCCCCCAAGGTAGAAGGAACATGGAAAATGACTTAGCTTTTTACTCAGGTATAAGCCTGGTCCAGCCACCCTAAGTTTGAAATAATAAGAGAGTGGCATTTGGGGCTGATTCAGTAGAGGAATAAAGAATTTTAACATTTGTAGCTAAAATTTGACATGGTCAGCTTGCACCAGATTTATGAAGACATGTGCACCCAGAGAGAGAACAGTATTATTTATAGGAGAGTGTCACAGATGGAACAGATTAACCAAGATCATGGCCACATCTTTTTAAAATTCAGTAGCAGATTTGCATTTCAAGAGGTAGTTCATTTCTGTTTCCTCTCAGCTTAATTTCAGCAGGGCTGAATTCCTGTTTTGAGGCTGGTTTGCACAGATGGATTATCTAGCAGAACATAATACAGACACTTGAAGAACTAGAGTTCTGTAGCTGGTTGTCATAATTCACAGCGTATTTGAGCCTGTAAAATTTTGCTGCAGAAGGAAAATAGAGAAGATGGGAAGCAGAAGAAATGATGCCAAGGTCATGTGAAGATCAGTAAAGTCATGTAAAGGAGATTCATTGATTTATAGCTTTTGGGTTGGGCCCATAGAAGACATTTTATGAGAGCCCGAGGGTTTTGGATTGACTTTGTCTCTGCAGTTTATTACAGGTTGTGGGATTACAGCAAGAGTGAATTTAGTGGAGTCATCAATCTCTCAAACAACTCCTTAACATGCTTCCCCTTTCTCTCCTCCTATTTTGCTGTTCCTCCTTGGCACCTCAATTTTGCAGCATATGGAGTAAGAGGCAGATACCTTTCACATGAGACTGGCTTGGGGTATTGAAGACTCATCTGATTAATACGCTATGGGAAAGGAGGGTAGGTGAGGGGAGAAGAGGTGACACCAGGGAAGGTTTACCTAAGAGTCCTCTGCTTGAGAGCTGCAGGCACTATCCACTTCTCCTAGAGTTCCCTGCACCTGTGAAAAGAGTGGAAAAGAGAATTTCTCGAGGCATTTTGGATCCATGAGTATTGCTAAACCCCTGAGAAATAAAACTCTCTAGAGGCCACTCCAGCTTCTTCGGCAAGACAGTAAAAGGCAAGACACAATTGTCCAACATTCAGGGTAGGACTCAGTTTGAGATTATGAAACTTCAGTGTGGGGGACCAGGAACTGTAGTGCCAAGGATACCAACATGGGTAATGGCATCCCAGCTGAGATATCCCTGGGGTGGAGGGAGCTGCTCAGTGGCCAGACACTAGAGACACGTACACCTGGTTGGGTGCCAGCACACAGTGTCAATTAAGTTGCCTTGCTTCCAGCAGGCCATGGTCATGGGTAGTGTCTGCCAGCCATGTCTTGAGTATCCCATGGCATCCCAAAGAGCACCAAATCCTTGTGTACGCAGAACTTAGTCAAACAGTAGGCAAATACGTCAGGGTGAACTAAATTATTTTCTGAGGTCTGCTGGCTGTACTTCCTCAGGATTCAATCCAGTTGTCTGCGTATAGGTGCCTAGTGCTGATCGATGTGTCCTTGAGTATCCAAGACATCCATGTGGGCTGGTACACGTGGCATAGGAACCCATAGGAGACTGATACCTTATGTAGCTGCAGTTGGGGACCAGACGTGCCAGATGGCACTGAACACCTAATCTGGACTGAGCTCTGTATTTCCACTGACCACAGTGGACCTTGGTGCTTAATTCACATGTAGACTTTCCTAAGTATATTCCTAAAAGTACAAGGATACTCTGCAGCTGCTGGCTGCAGCTCTGGGCGAGCTACCCTTATCTCCTTCACTAACCATATCTTGAGACAGGGACATCATCTGATAAACCCAGAGGGCACTTTCACCAATTAAACACAATTGTGACTGTAGAGTACATCCTTACATTTGAACAAATGAGGAAAAATTAACTGAATATGGACCAGAACTTTTATTCTTTACTTAGGCAAAACAACGTCAGAGTTGTTGGCAGTGCTGGTGAAGAGTATTACTTCACATTGAATAATTATTTAATACTGTGTAATCATGCTAAGATATTGCAGTCGTTTCCCAGGAACTAATCTCTAACCACAGAGAATGATAAACTGACTAACATCCATTGATTTGTTTGTGACAGTATTTAAAAAGTAGAAGTTATCAAAGCACTGTTTTGAGCAACACGACTTCACTGATTATATATCTCATCTATCTTGCTAGGCTGATTTCCCTCCATATTATTAACTCTGAAACTTGGTTTCTTTTAACAAAGAGTTATTCTAAATCAAATTTTTCCATTACACAGTTATTTTCATCTGTTTTTTGCACATGTACTGGTTACAGCTGGAAAGTCAATGTTGGCAACATGGTGAAGTGCCAAATATAGGAGATGAGGTACCCCAAAATGTTAACTGATTAGTGACAGACACCATTCATATACTGCAAACATGCTGAAGAAATCAATGTCACAAGGACACCACATCACCTGGAACATTTTCTTCACACCTCAAAGACCTCTTGTGTGGGGTCTGTACCAGTGGGGCACTGAAGCCATGGCACACTAACTCCAGTCATCCAGAGGTAAGGTCCAGGCTAAGCTTTTGAAATAGCCTCCATCAATAGCCAGAGAGGCAGAGGAAGACATTTCAGAGGGTGATTAACTTCATCCTTGACTAGAGAGGGAACTTAATCTTTAACTGAGGCTGGATACCTACCTTTTAGACAGCTGAAGTTATGTGGTATGAATACCTTCAAAGTCCAAAATATGTAGGAATATTACTCTGGAACCTTTTGCTCTGTACTAAGAAAATTGCTGCATCTACTATGATTTTAAGTAAGGGTCTTTTGTCAGTAAAACTGAGGCTTGAATAATAAGCTTGACATTTAAAATTGTCTTAATGAATAGAGAGCCCTGGAAAGACCATTTAAAGTTCTATGTCTTTCTATCTGTGCACTGAGTAACTAACACTGGTTTGGTTACTAATTTCTGCATCGTATAGCAGGTTGCTCAGCCTGTTATCTTGCTCATTTCATCTAGACCAGAATTTGAGACTGACAAGTACCACTGTGCATAACATTATCAATCACTGCCACTCTTTCTGCAGTTGCCTTAATTGTGCTTCATTACTTGCACCAGTATCTTGCATTCCAGGACTTTAACTAAAATGATCTTACTTTTAAAGGTGCTAGTGGAGACGTTGGTTTAGACTTTGGCATCCCTGAAGACCGTTTGACAGTGAAAAGTTTGTCAAAAGGCAGAAAGCTTACCATTTTTTCTTCTACCTGATATTAACTTTTCTCTAAGTGTGATTTTAAAATTTATTTTCCATTTCAATGAATCATATGCAATGGATTGTATTTTGATCATCACCTCTGATTTTAGAGTGCGGTTTGAATCTCCCAAAAGGACCTGGATTTTCAATCATACGAACCTATAGCTTCTTTATTATGGCACCAAGAACCTAGATTTTCCACCTTGGATTGCCTTTTACAAATTCAGGGTTACTGTTTTAAATAAGAAAACATAACAGAAGTACCAAAAAATGGGCAATTGTCACCAACTGTGCCCTAAGTTTCATTATGGTTACAAAGCATTTTAGGAGTGATTGAAATGATCAAATTCTAAAATGCACATCTTGGCCAGTACCCTTCAAAGCTGACAAATCACTTGAGACATCTTATTTCCTAAGTACACACCTTGATAAAAATCGCTGGATTCGACAAATGTTCCAACTCCTAACCTCTGAAAATCAATTCCTTTCATTCAGTTGAACTAAAACTCCAGAAACATTGACCACTAAATGTACTGATCTTATGTTTAGGAGCAAAAAGGCACACTTCTCCCTTCCCAAGCTATTCTCTCAGTCAATCAGATTAATGAATTATCTTGGCTTAGAAAGAGATTTTCTGTACAAGTTTTCTTTTGACCTTGAATATTAAATTTGGCTCTGACAAGCAACACGAGTCAGAATTTAAATATATAGACTTGAGATTTCAAAATTTGTTTTTATATTTGTCCCCTTTATCTAGTGCCAAGAAGTCTTTTATTACAGAGTTATTTCTTAGCTCCTTTTCAATGAATATGTAAAATTCAACCTATGGCAGAGAACGATCTCCCTTTTGATAGGTATGTTTGTAATTTTTTTGCACTTCCCCCTCACATCCCAGTTCTACTCAATTTGAACTGCAAAAATTTGTAGTTATGATCAACAACAAAAGTAATTCAGCTTTCCAAATGCCTTGCTGAGAAATCCAATTATGTCAAAACAAAAGAAACAAGGGGCTTGTATTTACAAACTATGCATTATCAATATCAGAGGATAGAGTTGTGATATTAAGTTGATTAAGGCTTCTTATGATACAATCTCATATTCAAGTCTTAAAATTTTCTTTAATGAGATGAGGAAGTGTCGTGTTGTAACCCCAGCCAGCAGCCAAGCCCCATGCAGCCTCTTGCTCACTCCCCTGCTGAAGGGATTGGGGAGAAAATCAGAATGGTAAAAGATAAAAAACTCATGGGTTGAGGTAAAGACAGTTTAATAGAGAAAGCAAAAGCCACACACATAAGCAAAACAAAGCAAGGAATTAATTCACTGCTTCCCATGAGCAGGCAGGTATTCAGCCATCTCTAAGAAGGCAGGGCCCCATCACATGTAGCGGTGACTTGTGAAGACAAAAGCCATCACTCCAAATGTCCCTTCCTCTTTCTTGCCCCAATTTATACACTGAGCATGATGTCAGATGGTCTGGAATATCTGTTTGGTCAGTTGGGGTCGCCTGTCCTGGCTGTGTCTCCTCCCAACCTCCCATGCTCTCCCAGTCCCCTCATCAGCATGGCTGTACAAAAGCAGAAAGGTCTTGGCTCTGTGCAAGCCCTGCTCAGCAATAACAAAAACGTCTCTGTATTATCAGTACTCTGTTCAGCACAAATCCAAAACACAGCCCCACACCAGCCACTGTTAAGGAAATTAACTCTACCCCAACTGCAACCAGCACAGGAAGAAACCCACCACCTATGACTCCCAGAAGTACCTCTTACACAGAATGACATACAGCCTAGAATTTAGCCTTCTTATTTTGATGTGTAAGTCTGAGAGCTCCATCAGACACTGCTTCTTTTAAACACATCTTTTTCTCTCCTTGTTACTGCTAGTAGCTGCTAGTAGAATGTCACCTTTCTGATGCCAGGGTCAGCTTTTGGTGGGAGAGCTTTATTCTCCTTTGATTACAGGTCATCCTCAGAGAGCTGCCTGTCTCAAAGCCTGTAGATAGGCACTACTTCTACAACACTGAAAGCTGCAGCATTCCCATTAGATGCCATTCCCTTGCATACCTGAGGTTGTGGCTGATGGGTCTATTTGGTGCAGAACAGCTTGCAGGAGAGGGCAGATGTGGCAGTGTTCTTGCCCTTAGGTATGAAGAGACTCTGCCATCTCCTGAGTGAACAGAAATTGAAAGGGTTGATGAGATTTGGAAGATTTTGAGAGACTTTATGGGCTGGTAGGTAAAAGAAGGCCGCTCTCTTCTCTTGAGCTTTCATTTTCCCACTGCCTGTAACCCATCCTGCAGTAAAAGTGACAATGCAGAATAATCAATCAGAAACAACTACTCTAGGATTAGACTTGGATCAGAAAAATCAAGAAGGATTTGTCTGATTTTTAGAGTAGGAGGTTCTGTGCCATCTGCAAATCAGATCCTGTCTCCAGTTTGAGGTGATATATTGCAAGCTTGTTGTCAGATACCAAGGTCACCAGAACCAGCATCTGCTTTTTAAAATGTGGACATTATTCCCAAATGTTTCACATTGAGATCAGAGTATGCACAATTGAGATTCAGCAGAAGAGACATTAATATTAAGAGATTAGGAGATGATTTAGTGGATTTGTCTGCAGTTACTCAGAGTGCATCACTTAAGTGAACTTAAAGTTTCAGCTTACTTGTGGAATTTTCATCATGATGTGAATGAAGAGGTCACAGAAATGTTTTGCCAGACATTTCAATGAGCATATCCCTTGGAAGCACATGGAAGCACAAGGAATTGGTTCATTCACCTAGTGAATTAAATCATGTTTTAAGCATTAAACTGGCAGCTGCTAAGCAATTAAAGGATATGCCTATTTCCAAGTGCTGCTATAAAGAATAAAGCCAACATCTTTTAAAAAGTGCACCATTACAGCATAGTTTATGACAACTTACAGTCCCTTACACTTCATGAATTATTAGCAAGTTTGACAATGTAGGAAGGCTTTGATCAAACCAGTCCAGGGATTCAACATTTCCCCAAAATGGCAGACAGGAACTCCTGGAGAAAAATGAAATAACTTTCCTCCTTGCTTTGGGCCACAGTGAGGGGAGAGTAATTGCTTTTCCCACACAATTTTGCATTTGTAATACTGGAACTTTTTTTAAAATCACCAAGGAGCCAGTATTGCAAAGAGAGACTAAGCTGTTTATAGGCATACTTTTGATATAGGCTGATTAGGAGCCAGACACTCTCTGCCAAAGTCAGCGCAAAGCCTTGCTCTGAGCCTGATGTCCTGCACTGCCACATGAGCACAAGCCCCAGCATGGTGTGGGGAATGACAAGTGCCCCACTAGCCTGCACCCACCAGAGGCACTTCTGCAGCTTTTTTGTTATCAGAGACTTTGGTTGTGGGGATGAACTTCCCAAACTCAACACATCCTGACGGTATCTTGACAAGATACTGGGTCTGTCTGCCTATTAGGTTCAAAATATGGTTTTGCTATTAATTTTCAAAATGTTTTTCACTAATTGTGCCTCTTCCCTTCTTTCCCCTGACATTTTTTTTTGGTGAAATAAAAGGGTCTGTAGCTGTGTGTTTGAAGAAAACCCTTTCCCTGCTTCTGAAGACAACCAGATCGTACTTTTGGTATAACTTTCCTGTGTTAAACCCTACTTAAAAGAAGCTTATGATTCACAAGACATGTATAAATGCTACCTACCTACTGTTCACCACCTCTTGCTGTTACACAATCTCTCAAATCTGATAAACACTTCTAGGGCTTTGTCATATTCTCTTTGTTCAGGTACGTGAACAGTCTTCTGTAGGATAACACATAATTGATATAGTTTGACTTTCACTGTACTGCAGATTTAAATCCCCCTGGAGCATCCTAGTTTATCAGAGGAGAGAAGTCTTCCATTTGGGAAAATGGGCTTAGTTCAGTACAAACTGCTCTCTAGTGAGGCTAAGGAGAAAAAAAGAAAACTATTTTAGTGAAGGACTAAAGCTGAAAATAAAGAAAAATGTGCATCATCAAGATTTTGAGGCAAATAATAAAAAAATCTTACCTCTAGGACAGCTACATCGACTGCAGCAGAGAAAATACTTTATTGGCAGAAAGGCAGCAAGCTGCCAGAGAGGGAAATTATCCTGTTGGTAGATCCCTTCTGCCCTGTGAGGACTGCACCAGAGATACTCTTTTTGGGAGTGCCATGGGAAATTTCTGCTCATGGATGGGAAGAGGCAAGTTAAAATGGAAGATGCTTTAGTTGTCCAGCATATAGATAACTGGGTTTTTGATGCCAGCTGGATGCAACAGTGGGAGATCATGTAGATCTCTACCTAAACTTTTAAGGAGTAGCTGCACAGTGGTCTGCCTTTTCTCATGGCCATCTTTGCTGAAATGCTCCCAGTGCCACATGTCAATACAGAAAAACTGAAAATCAGTGTCTGGTTGTGACCTAGGAAATAAGGGAAAGAAATCGTGTGGAGTTCACACACACGGGAAGCTTTTGAAAATGTGGGTTCTACATTAAGAAATGCTAGAAATGGAAGGTGGTATTTAAAGTGGAAAAAGTTGTGTGGGAGATTAATAAACAACTGTGAGAAAGCAAAGAGCTATAGCATCTGAAAAGCATGTCCTCTGGCACAAAAGCATGAAAAACATCATCTTCAGATGCATGGCAGTGTAGAGGCTGATAGTCCAGGAGAGAAAAAGTGACGGTTATTCCAAGGAAAAGATTCCTGTTTAAACCAGGTGCATGTTCATGTGACCACACACACACACACATGTAACTATCAAGAGGTGTGCGCTTCCCTGAAATACTAGAAGTCTAAAAGCTGAAATCATGGAACAGGTATGTTTGCTTTTAAATTTGAGAGTTGACATAGCAGACACCTCAGAACTGAAAGGAAAACAATAGTTATTGGGATATTGTAACAATTAGGAAAAAATTATAATAAAAAAAGAATAAAGAGTATCTGCCCAGCTCTAACAGTACTTCTGTATATTAAAGAAGACATGCAGTCAAATCAGGTAATTAGTTTAAGTGATTGACTCAAAATGCAGTCACCATGCATAAAAGCTGTAGATCTAAATACCAAAAACGTGGTTTTAAGACTGTACTTTAGTCCTGGATGGATGGATGGAATGAGTACAATGATGACAAATGCAGGAAACTCAATAAGAATGAGATACATGAGCTTCTTTATAGAACTGAAGTATGTGCAGTATGATTGTATTTGTAGACTGCACCACAGAGAAGCTAGTCAGAGAAAAAGCAGCTGGAACAGAAGCTTTCCACTGAAAATGGAGGCCTGAGTTTAAAATCCTACAGTCAAAGCCACAATGTTCAATTAAAAAAACCCTAAAGCAACAAACAACAATATAAACATTATTAGATTTGAAAGGAAACAAATGAAAGGGTGAAGTGTTCACAGGTGACATAATAATTGTCTGAAAATACCACAGATTTGAACAAGTGCACAATCCCTCTCAATAGCAGGAAGGCCAACAAAAAACCCCATCACCAAACTGCTGTGGTTCAAGGTTGAGGTAAGGCCATCCTTAAAAAATTGTCATGGAAGCTAAGGCAATCTGGTTCATATACCTGGGTTTTGCAGAACGATTTCAGGAAACACTAAAGACCCTTCAAAGATAATAAGTTACCAAGGATCAAAGAACACATTTGCTCATGGATTAATAACTCATTTAAAACTAGGGAAAAATTAAGACATAGATACAGAGGTATTCAAAGGCTTGAATCTTTGTGGGAGTTATTAAATCTCTTGCTGGAGGTGGGAAGGTATCAGACAAGTATTTTGAGGAAGTTCATAGCTGTACTTTTATGTAATAGCATTTCCTTCTAGAGTGACATGTGATAAATGAAACAAATGACTCTTAGTTGCATAAAAGCAGCAGTATGTCAGAACCTCACAGGATTTCATTCAGTTTCTTCTTTTGCTGTCAAGTCTTTCAGTGAAAGTGATTCTGCCCTGTGAAGACTGGTGTTTCTATTTTTTTCTTTTAATGTATTTGGCTAAAAAAAGAAACTTTCCATAGAATCCGCAGAATCATAGAATCATTTAGGTTGGAAAAGCCCTTTAAGTTCATCAAGTCCAGCTATAAAATTAGGACTGCTAAGGCCAGAACCAAACCACCACCCCGAGTGCCACATCTATGAATCCTTTAAATACCTCCGGGAATGGTGATATCACTGCCTCCATGAGCAGCCTATTCCCGAGCTTTATAACCCTTTTCATGAAGAAATTTTCCCTGTTATCCAATCTAGACCTCTTCTGGTGCATCTTGAGGCCACTTCCTCTCATCCTATCACTTGTTAGCTGGCAGAAGAGACCGACCTCTC